>JBCAUG010031576.1:0-10237 GCA_038406175.1 Haplosyllis leylae
GCTCCCCTCCACCCAAAAATAATATCTTTCCTAATTTGCATAAAAATAATATCTTTCCTAATTTGCATATTTTTTCCAAAAAAAATCGTGCAGCAACCCCAATTCCATCAATAAGGTACCTCTACGAGTCACCAATTAAGATTCCGATCAGAAAGAGAGTACCGTGGTTTGATAAAATGGTTAAAGAGCAAAAGACTGTCTGTCATGAGAAACATTGAGAAGAAATGGATTAAATACGGCCAAGATAATCAGTGGCTAGCATACAAGAGAGAAAGAAATAGGTATAGGAACATGATACAGTATAACAAACAACAATGTTACTGTGAACTTATCAGTGAAGCTAAAGGTGATGTAACTAAATTGTACAGCCTGGCATCAGAACTGATGGGTGAGGTTAGAGATAATCCTCTACCAAAAGCAGACTCTGAGCAGAAACTAGCTGAAGAGTTAGCAGATTTCTTCCTAAACAAAATCATCAATATAAGGAAGATGTTTGAGGGAATTCCATCTTTTGAATGTGAGAGAAACGACAGCATACCTATCATTGAAAGTTTTGCACCGATGACAGTGGACAATGTAAAAAGAATGATATTATCCATGAAAACTAAGTCTTGTGAACTCGATGCTTTACCAACTCGCATCTTGAAGGACCATCTAGAAATTTTGCTACTGGTTATAACAAAGCTTGTCAATGTCAGCTTGACACAGGGAATTTTTCCTAGGCAATGGAAATGGAATGGAGCTGGTAAATAAAAGCTATAGACCGGTTTCAAACTTAACATTCTTATCAAAATTAGTTGAGAAAGCTGCATTGGCTCAGTTCATGGAACACTGTGAGAGTTATCATCTTCTCCCTATCAATCTGCATATCGAGCAGGTTTTAGCTGTGAAACCAGTGTTCTGAAAATGATGAATGATACATTGTGGGCAATGGAGAATCAAGATATTATGGTGGCAGCCTTCCTTGACTTGTCAGCTGCTTTCGACATAGTGGACCACAAGCTTCTTCTTGATCTATTGAACAAACAATTTGGGATAGCAAGGAAAGCACTGAATTGGTATGACACCTACCTCAGACCACGGACCTTTAAAGTATGTGTGGGGAACAGCTACTCGACTGAGAAAAACTTGTTCTTTAGTGTACCACAAGGCTTGGCATCTGGTGCTAATATATTCACTGCTTACTGTTCCTTGTATGACAGAATTATTGATCACCCATTATCCTTGCAAGGCTTTGCAGATGACCACTTTATTAAATTGTCCTTTTCACCATATGTCAACGGAGCAGAGGAATGTGCAGTTAAATTGATCAAGGATGCTATGAGTAGAACTGGTGATTGGATGTCAAAAATGAGACTGAAATTTAATCCAGATAAAACAGAGTTTGTGATGTTTGGAACACCTCAACAACTAAAGAAAAGTTCAAGAATGTATCTAGATGTGGGAGAGCAAAGAGTCCCAAAAACTAATGTAGTAAAATGCCTAGGGGCTTGGTTAGATTCCAACCTAAACATGAAGACTCATGTTAACAAAAAGTGTCAAACAGCAATGTATAACCTGAGACGGATTAGATCAATCAGGAAATTTATTGACGCAGATAGTTGTGAAACATTAACTTTGGCATTAGTGATGTCTCACCTGGACTATTGCAATGGTATTTTGTTAGGATGTGCAGACTATCTTATGAAAAAATATCAGAGAATACAGACAATGTGTGCTAAACTGGTCTTGAGGAGAGACAGGTGATCCAGTCCATCTCAAGCATTACATGACTTAAATTGGTTACCAATAAAAAGTAGAATTGAATACAAGATTCTGTCTATAATTCACAAATGTCTGTTTGACAATGGACCTCAATATCTCAAAGACCTGTTTGTATTTTTGCCAGTACTGACTAGAGCACTAAGATCGTCTAGTAATCAAGAAAATAAATTATTAATTCCTAGAGTAAAGAAAAAGACACTAGCAGCATGCTCCATCTCAGTGAAAGGACCCCAGTTACGGAATGACCTTCCAAGGAATCTGAGGAGTTGTGAAAATCATTAGACTTTCAAAAAATTACTTAAGACATTTCTTATAAGTAAATCTTTGTATTAAAGTTAATATAAGTTTGCTTACGATGTATTGTTAAGCACGGATGAAAGTACTGTTACTCATATCAGTGTTATATCAAATGTAATAAAGTTTAAGTTTAAAATGCACAGAAGGGTTCTGCCCCCCTCCTTACCAAATCCTGGATACCCTACTGCAGTTACTGGTATAACGAGCAATTATGTGTTCCTAAAACAGCCCATCATATATTTTTCGACGAAACCAAGCATATGGTATATGACATAATAATAATAATAATAATAATTTATTTTCTCTCAGGTTACAAATAGCACAACATTAATTGTATAAACAACAGTAAAGAACATAAGTGTAATTATAATATGCCAAGAGATGGACACAAGTGGGCACCCTAGAGCCGTACCTACGAATAGGTTTATGTGCCCAAAATAGTAAAAAAGAACTTATATACATGTATAGGAATATGAACTAGAGTAAGATAACACACACAACGACTTTAAACTACATGTAAAATTCCATGTAAAATAACTGTTTGAGTCATTGATAATAACATATGTACATTGCTCACCCTGTAGTGTTCTCTTAAATAATGGATGTCGTTTCAACCATTAGTGTAAAAAAGAAACAAAGTAAGTATGATGATAAATATCAGTTTAAAACAGCTGTTACTTATTCGTTTATATAGTTATGCTGACTGCTTGTCATCATAAAAATAAGCTATTAAAGCTAGAGATTATACCCAATAAATAACTTAGAAACATATGTTCTTGTTTACTTGTTGTGCCATGTTAGCATATTTGCTACATCACCATCAAAGTAATTCAAGGTTTGCAAGACTATGACATGTTTACCCAATTTGTGGAATTTGATCTTATGCTATGAGCTGGATTGTTTATCCTATTCGAACAACTCCTGTCATTTAGACAAATCATGTCAATACACATATTAAAAAGAAACAAACAAACTCGAGACAATATTTCGTTTAAACAAATAACGACTTAAGGTACAAGACAACAAGACAACATTCCGGTTTATACAATTACGGTAGAGCTTTGCCCTCTTAGATCATCTTAGGCTGTTTACACTAATCAATAGTGAAGTTAGATGCTATGAAACTGAATTGTTTATCATATTAATACGACCCCAGCTGTTTAAACCAATCATGACAATACAAATTATAAAGTCAAGAGGCAATATTCTTGTTTGTACAGGTAACGGACTAAATCCTTGGTACAGATCATTACGGTTTATACTATTACAATAGTATTTCTTCCGTTTCAGCAAATCATGATCCGTTTAACTAGAGAAAAATGCTAAATGCAAATGATGCAAAAGAAAGTTAATCTTGTGATTAGACGGTTTCAACAATTCATGTTCCTATCACAATATACACACTAAGTGATTAATCACGGAATGTGATGTTTCAACCTTTAATGTATGTTTATTTAAGCTCGGACATGTTCCTTTCACTTCAAGTTCTTTTAGGTGACGCCGTAATTGGTTATACCACTTAAACTTGCAGTTACAATTTGTACAAGTGTAGATCATGTTGTCGCTGTGTTTTTTCTCATGGCTTCTGAGATTCCTTTCATCGTAGGTAACATAGTCACAGCTGTAACACTTCCATTCGATCTTGTCGTGTATCTTAACATGTTTCACTAGGTCACCTTTGCAATAAAAGGCTCTATCACACTTTCCTTTTGCACATTTAAAGGGTGGGTATCACCGGTGACTCATTCGGTGAATTTTTAGGTCATACACAAATGGGAAACTTTTCCTGCAGTCCCTGCATGGGTGGTCCTTTTCACTGTGTACATATCTATGTCTGGTCAAGGTGCTGGGCATAGTGAACTGCTGGTTGCACTCCAGGCACACAACTGGTGGGTGCGCAGATTTATAGTGTTTGTTATAGTCTGCCAAAGTCCTACTTTTGAAGGGACAAGCTTGGCACCTAAATGATCTAGTCTTTTTAGTCTTGACCAGTCTATGGTGTTTGGTTACTAACTCACCTCTTGGTGTAGAACATGGTTTACTGTCCTCCTTACTCTCCTCTTTGATATCTTCTTACGGTGACTTAGGTTGGGGCCTTGACAGTGGAAATTTGCATTCTACAGGGAATGGCTTACTTCTGTGTTTTACTGAGACCAATTTCTCCAAGTTTCAATTGTTATCTAACATTTCAGTAGTCTCTGAGTTTATGGGGCTCTCAGTCTCCGACTCAGACTCAATCTTATTGGCAACAACCTCATTTTTTATAGTGTTACCACTATTCATGTTTTTGTTATTGTCTTGGTCTTGCTCATTTTGATCAGCTATTTCACTCGTAGAGTTTTCCACATCACTAGAATCATCTCGACTCTGTCTTATAGGTACTGGTTTACGATAGCCTTTGGACCATTTCACTGCTCTAATCCTGGCTGCTGATGGACACTTCAATGAATTTACCTGTCGCTTGGGACATTTAGGTGAAACCTCTTCTACTCCATCTTTATCCATATCCGTATATGATATTTGTTTTATAGCTCTCCTTGGTCTAGACGACTCTGGGTTGCTTACTGTTTTTCTATTTCTCATGTTATAATGAGATTTATTACACTCCTCACTGTCAACTTTTTCATTTTCAGATCTGTTGGGAATTGCTCCGACACCGTCATTTTTTGTTTCAGATTTTGCCAACTCAGAATCAGTGATGTTATCCTCCTCCAGACTGGAGTAGGGGTCCATGTTTTTCCATGATAAATCAGGGCGCCAGTCATAAATCTGGTTGGAGCTTAACTTGTGCAGCATAACCGTGGCTGGTCTAGTCTCGGCATTGTGTAACCATAAGTTATACATTTTTACTGGGATTTCTATTCCATCATGCATGCAGATGATTTCATTATCATTTACACTTTTCATGGCATTGCTTGAATTTGAACTTGCCATGTTTACACTATTCCTGGTGTTTATGGCATCAGACTTTGTTGAGTCTGCTTGGATAAATTTTATTAAGCGATGCCTGCTGACAACAGCGTAACTCAAGTCTTTTAGCTGTTTGACCCGGTCAACTTTGTTTGCACTATTAATACAATAGTTCCAGATTGCGAGTTCATTTCACCTTCACCTTCAACGAGAGTGCTATGCTGGTCACAGGTAATTCCTGGAGTGAGGTTTGTGGCATCAGAACCAGTGGTATCAGTATTGCTTCTATCTATGGTATTCAGTACAGCACTACCAGTAGCAGATTGGTCTGTCGCAATGTCCTTAGTATCAATCATTGTGGCACCTTTAGAGGGCATACTTCCTGCTTCCATGTTATCGATACAATTGGGTTCATCAGCAACAACAGAGTTTGCACTATTCACGATACTCCTCATTGCTTGATCCTCTTCAATGTTCACTCTATTCATGTCATCTCTGTGTACCTCGTTTACACTATTCAAATTCACGTTTTCTTCATTCATTATATCATGTGTTGGGTTTACACTATTCAGGGAAATGTCGTTTACACTATTCGTACACTCACTAGATTCATATGGCTCAGAATGTGATCTAGTATCGTTCTTACAATTTGTGTTGTCTAATCCGGCTTTCGAAACATGAGACCCTGTTGAATACTCTTTGTTTCCACTATTAATGGACGTAGTAACATCATCTCCATCAATATATTCCTCAGTATCCATGTCCTTTATACTGCAGTTCACATCGAAAACATGTGGTATCCACAGATTTTTCTAATTCTGGGACTCTAACAGCCTTATTAATGTTTGTCGAGGATGTACCACTTATGGTGGGTTCTCCAATTGTGGGCTTAACACACAGGTTAACCACATTTGCCTCATCTTCTGTACCGCTATTTGGTGGTTTGCTGACTACATTAGCGGTTACAAAATGTTGTTTTACCTGAGTAAAGGGTCTATGATTTAGTTCTCTAAACACACTGGGGGCTAAGTAAACCAAATGTAGCTGACACACCTCATACAGTTCTCCCTCTTCCATAGGACATTTAGGCGAGATTGTCGACCAGTTGCGGCCTGCACAATATACCATAATGTGCCTGTTGTACATTTTGCAGAGAACAAACAAACACATCTCGTCTCCGTAAAAGTAAGGATTAAGCAATGATGGTTTCATAACCAGTCTACATACCTCATCTCGGCTGTGACCACTATATTTCCTGAACAAGTCAGATATGTGGTTGTAGTTGATGGAACCATTCAGGTAGATATTTTGAATGTCTGTCCAGAAGGATTTGCCTGGCTGGCTTTTGTGGAATTTGGTGGGATTAACATAGTCTTCTTTACGCAAGAGCATCACCTTTTCTTGGAAATTGTAAGGCGAAATCTCACTTAAAATTTCTTGTAACATAGAATTTTCGCCCGCCATGTTTGCATGTGGTTCGTGGTTTTCCTGTCTCTCCACGAGAGGAATGCAGGTTTTGTGTGCACTGCTTCAACCAGGTTGTAGATGGTTCTGTAGTAGTCTGCTTACTATCCTGATGAACAGTACCTGCCATAATTACTAATACACATGTTCCGGCTAATAGTGAGATATACTATGAAAACGAAATGTCGTTTGTACTAACTAAGAAATAGCTCACAGATCAGTTGTTTAAACTACTCATGTCATGTACATTTGGACATTGTTTACACTATTCATGTATCATCATTAAAGGCATTGATTTAGCTGTTTAGGCTATTCGTGTTAAAACAATTCAATTGTCGTTCCTACTAATCGTGACAGACTCTTGTTATTTTCAAAAGCAGTTTAGACTATTCATGCATACTGATATTATCATCTCAGATACCGTTTATACTAATCATAACAATCATAAACACAAGATGTTTACCCTAATCATTGCAATACCAATCAGTTCCCATAATTATCTAGTAAGGTTTTTTTAACACACTTGACAAAGGTTTTGTAATTTGTAATGCGTTGTGTTTCCACTTTTAATGCATGATACTGAGGAAGAGCTTTTACTAGTAAGCTACTGTTGTACAGTTTGCTTTTAGCCAAGGGCGTATTGGGCAGGTTTGTTGATCTGGTATTGTAATGATGTGCCTTTCCAAGACATTTACCATGATGATCAAATAGGAATGCAGATTTTATAGCTGTTGGTAACAGATCATTCGCATATTTGTAACCTAATTTGCAGTTATCTAGTTTTATCAAATCGGCAATTTTAAGTAATTGTGCATTACTATAGCATCTACTGTCTATTCTTGTCCCTTTTTGAGCATTCAGTACAATTCTGACACAATTCTTCTGCAATCCTTGTAATTTTTGAATTTGCATTTGATTTAACATGTTACCCCATACAATAAGGCTGTACATTAAATGACTCTGTACATTAGAAAAATATATAATCCTTTTAACAAATTTAGGTAACATATTTTTTCCAACTTGCAATAACTATGTGTTTCATTTGATCTTTTCAATGACCTTGTTGTAGTGGATGGACCAGTTTAGTTTATCATCAAGCCAGACACCCAAGAATTTAGTATGTGATACAATTGGAATTTCTACATCATTTAAAATAATACGGATTGGATGCTTATTGGGTCTATACAACATAGCTACTGATTTCATAATGTTTAACGTAAGCTTGTTAGCACGAAACCAGTCCATTAACAGATATAGGTCATTTTTCAGTCTTGCCAATAATACCTCTGGATCTTGATGTGAGTAATAAACAGTTGTATCATCAGCAAACAATATACAGCTGGTAATTTCTAATTGTAGGTAGATATCGTTGCAGAATACAAGAAATAAGAGAGGCTCTAAGCACGAGCCCTGTGGCGTGCCGAATTTAATATCGTACTCTTGTGAGTAATCATGAGCATTACCAGAGTCTGTTTTACATTTTAGATGCATTGCCCTGTTACTTAAGTAACTTTGAATCCAATTTAAACCAATACCTCATATTCCATACCTTTCAAGCTTACTGAGTAATAGTTCATGTTCAAGAGTATCAAAGGCCTTTGATAAATCCAGGAACACACATAGGGTATAATTATTAATCTCATTGTTTTTTACTATATTGGATATTAGTTCTGTTATGGCTTGTTCACACAAATAGCCTGAACGAAAGCCATATTGGCTGTTACAAAATTGGTTCGTACTATTCAAGAAGGCATACACCCATTTATACATTATCTTTTCTAGCAATTTTGAGTGATAAGCAATGAGATTGGCCTATAATTGGTATCTATTTTTACATTACCTCCTTTATGAAGAGGAACTACATCATTATATTTCATTTTATCAGGAAACACCCCGGACTGCAGTGATTTATTGAAGACTACCAATAAAGGATCTATTATGCTGGGAGTAAATTGCTTTAGCATACAATTCGAGATATTATCATATCCACTGCTGTTCTTATTTGGTAGCGATTGTAACAGGTTGGATAATTCAGATTTGTCACAAGGGGTAACAAATAAGCTTTCCCGGTTTTTTGGAATTTTTTCGAGGTATTGATTTACACTCACACAGCTAGGCTTTATTTTTCTTGCATATTTCTCACCAATGTTGGCAAAGTAACCACCTAAGTGATCCGTGATTTTTTTTGGGTCAGTACAGTCTATGTTATCAATTCTTAGACAATCAATGATATTGCTCTTATCGTTACTTCTTTTTTTTTGACATACAAACAGCAGTGATACTTGAATTAAGGCATCAATCAGGTAAACTTAAAAAAAGAAAAAATACTACAAATATGGATGACTTAAACTGAAAAATATACTACGGTAAGAAAACACAACTTGCCATTAAATTAATATATTCAAAATACACATTTTCTAGTTAAAAATACGTAGACTTCCTAGTGATGAACATAAAACGTAGATCAAGTAATCCTTGCAAATTTCGAAGATCATTTCTTCTTTTTCTACAAGGACGAGAGAGAACGTCATTAGGTTAGCATGGTAAAAGACTATTTAATGTGGAAAAATAGTGTACATCAGGTATTTTGTGTTCAAAAAATTGGGAATTTTTTTTTTCTGAGATGTTGGAGCACCTTCTTTCCTTTCTTTTTCTTCTTGAGTCCAGCTCCCAGTTTAACTATTGAATTGAATGTGTCTGTAACCATTCTGTGTGTTGTTCGTAATTTTATGTTTGGCAATCCAGCTGTAAAAATGGTACTGTCAATTATCCGTTTATCTTCTCGAGGAATTCATTATTTACTTTTTTTTTTGCAAAAATATGTTTGATAATGTCTCTGGTGAAAACATATATATATCCTTTGCAAATGAATGCGTGCAAGAAATTCAAACAACAGTTAATATTACTAACAACCTTCTTTGCGATCAATTAAAGCATCCATGACTTCCCGACCACCGAGATCACCAATCAGATTATCCTCCAGATCTAGTTCTTCCAAACATTCAGAATTGGCTACCAACCTACAAAAAGTATGTAACAAAAATTAGGTAGTGAAAAAGTTTCACCACGTGGCTCGTTCGCCCCCTTTCGCTCCCCACCACCACTATATGTTGTTTTTGAATTTTTTTAGCAGAACTGTTGTAAACAGCTGGGCTGTTTAAATGGAAATATTTTTTGGTGAATTCTCCAAGATTCTCATGAGATTTGGTAATTTAAGTGAGTCTGATTGGTCAAAACAGCGACCACATGACTAACGAGTGAGATTTGGTGAGAGTTGGAGCTTAACAAGAGTTTGGAATGTGATGTTTCGTTAAACAGAGTTTTTTACTACGTTAACCAGAGTTTTCCCTGCAAAAACTCTGTTTAAGAGAGAAAAACTCTGTTTAAGGAAATCTCCTGAGATTTGGGGCAGAACGAGATGTGCGATTCTGATCTCGTACGTTTTTATGCAAATTAGGTAGATTGCAGTACCGGGGTGTGCTAGCAGACGATAATTTGCCTGGAAACTATGACTTTTACGAGCAGACGAGCTTGTGCACATGCGCACTACGAGACGAAACTCCATGTGACGTCATAATGCTATTTTTAGTAACTGTGATTGGGAGGGCTTTCCCGAAAAACGTACGAAAATGGCGTGTCTCGCTTCGGAAATTAAAATCTAAATAACTCAGCAATCTGAGCTCCTTTGAAGTTGAAATTTTTACTGTAGATAGACCCCGATGGCCCCTACCCCCAGTAAAAATTTCAGCCCCCAACTCCCCCTGGAAGGGAAGATATCGGCCAAAAACCTTTGGGGGTGGAA
>JBCAUG010031587.1:0-10237 GCA_038406175.1 Haplosyllis leylae
AAAGGTGGGGTGCATACATATGTGCAGAAGTGATGTCACTTCCAGTTTTGACCAAACAAAATATAATATTGATTGATTGTGATAATAAAAATAGGAGGGTGTATGTGCAGGAATGGAGATTAATAACCTATCAGGTGACTCCCGCGAAGCGGGTTTTTGCTGCTAGTGTATTCAAATAATTTCAAAAAATGTCCTTCTGGGTCCAGAACATAGAGATAAATGTGTGTACCGTGTGTGCCCTAGAAAAATGTTTTTTCACACACACACTGTTCTATTTATATCTATGGTCCAGAACTATTAAGTAACAAGGGTTTTGACAACTTTCTGAGGTGAAGTGCAAAAACTTTCATAAAGTTCCTTCACTTAAAGATGGTGTGTTTTGAGAAAGATATCGTTCAATTCAAAATGTCCATGTTCTTTGGTGTGGTTATTAGATGAGATCACAACGGTCATTTTTTCACCATTTTAAGCACTGTGTTTGCCGTAGAGCATGAGCTTCGAAGATATTTCTTGGTTTCTTGTATGAGAAAACTAGATGATTTGATTAGTTTGGTGGGGTCACAGCCAGTGTAACATCGAATATTCATAGTAACAACAAAGTCACCTGACGCATTTCTTGTGGTAACAGCTTGATATTACTAATTATAAATCTGTATGCGTAAACTGTTGAACCTGGACTTCACAAAGATCAATGAAACCGGTTAACAATTTCACTATTTTATTTTCGTCTACAATGTCCAGTTGAAATACTCGAACATATTGAATCAAAAACAGTCCTCCAAAGTTACTGTCTGAAAAAAAACTGTTTTCAAGATTTGTGAATTTACATGTAAGGTATGTTGAGGTGTGCTTGGAACAATGGTAATTTCGCTACCAGACTTTTTTCGTGGTCAAAGTGTCTCGTATCAAATATGGAAAAGCTGAAAGAAGTAGCACTGTTTGTTTACATCGAATACTTGCAATACCGAGGGTGACTTCGGTTGTAACATTTGGCAGCGAATCACAACAACATCACTTTTACTTCACTATTAAATTGCATGTTTGACAATCACTCTTTTTTATTAAAATGCTACATCTGACGACTGTTTGTATGCATACATAGTTCCCGTGTTGTAGCTTTTTTTTTCACTGTTTTGCTGGTTAGAAGCAGGAAGAGTTGAAAACCGGATAGTATCACATGTACAAGTGATACATGTAGCTTGACTAGTGGCCTCTTCAACAACAACTCTATCCAAAAGGTAATTCATTTGTGCGTTACTCATGATCCAGTTAAGCCTTTGTTGAAGCTGTTTGCCTCACATCCTGCCCAGGCACTCGCTGCACCCTTCTGCATCAGACACCAAGGCACCCCCTTTCGGCTAAAGCTTCATTCATCAGCCTGCAAATCACACTAGGTGAAAAAAAAAACATATTCCACTCTTCAAACACGACTGGTAGTTTTCAGTCCCACAAGGAAACTGTACAATCTTAATGAATATATTAGATAATTCGGCTCATGTGTTATTATCTTTTTTGTTTATTACAATTTACGACGAATTGGAGTCCCGTGTGTAGTTGAGTAAATTGAATCATGCAGAAGTGCCTTACCGCGATACTTTATATTGAAAACAAGGGTACACAGATGACATGTAAAGAAAATCAGTATTTCTGCAGCAGCCGAGGCAAATAACATCGAAGACCTACACTTTTGTCAGGTTTTGCTTAAATTGCTTGGGTTAGAGAGCATAGTTTAGCTCGTGTCAATATCTTCGATCTAGATATTTTTCTACATTAAAATCCATCGGGCATATTGAAGCCCCTACCCCTTTCCTTTTTTGTTTTGCTTCAAGGTGAAGGATGGTCCAGACAGTTTTAATGGTGTTGCTAAGGCAACGCTTCTCAGGAAAAAGTCTGGGCAGCCAGACGGGTTTGTTGTGTATTTCTAGGATCCTCATGCTCTGAAGATATATACTGGCCAGGTTGGCAGGGGCCCAGCTAAGGCTGAGGCAAAGCAATTCAGTCTTGGCAGCTTGCCAGCTTATCAGACATTTTGTTGGATAAGGAGTGCAGTGTGAATGCTTCACCTTGAGCTTTGTTTTTGGGTACATGTACATATATCTTCATGACGCACTTTTCTCGTATCGTCTCAAGATGACGACCAGCTGGATTGGTTTGTTGACTTTTAGTAAACCTCCTGATAATCTTCATCCGTTTTAAGGAAAACCATTATGCAGTGCCGTGGGAATATTGCATAGTGTAATCATGTAAAATATACAAATACATTATTATTTTTTAAAGAAAAAATGGGGAACATTAGTCCCTTTTGTTGGACTGCTTGACCCATTCATGGACTCGGGAAACATCTACCCGTTTACTGGATCCTGGCTGGCTTCCCTCATTGACACAGGATGAGGCGCTCAGGTTTAGCCTAACTGGGAATGTAACACCCGCAGACCTCTTGCCGACCAGCATGGCAGCAGATCCCCTCACCCACTAACTTTTCCAATCAGATTAATCGTTCATAATACAATATCAAAAATAATTTTAAGTCAGCTCAACACTATGCCAGCCTCTGTTAGGAATAGTCAAGCCTTTTTCCAGTTCCACATGTTTGGTGTCGTTGTGTGGATATTGTAAGCCAGAAATTTACTTTGGAGTTGATTTCACATGATGATATTGGCTCCACTGTGGTGTTGTTTGATTGGTGCGGATGTCTTTGACGCACTTGCCTTTGTTGAGTTTTCGTGGTGTTGGTAGTTACACTCAACAACTTTTTGCTATATGTCCATGAATAAAGGATGGTTTTGCCAGACACTACATAGATCAATATTTGCAAAGTGTGCTACCATTCAGCTAAGGAAGACCTACCAGTGTTCAAGCTCTACACAATAAATTGATGTTGACTTTTCTTTTTGTTACCGTGAAATCCAGTTGGAGGGGGGGGGGTACTTACAAGGGTACACGATATTACACGCAAATAGCTACAGATCACAGACGCACCAAATAAGCAGACTGCCTTTGTTTTGGGGATGATCAGCTGACGAGCCAGCAATGACTTAACAGAGCAATGAGGTTTTCAGTTACGCAACTACCGAAAACAACTTTTTTGCCGCACTGTTTAGCAATGTTTGTTACGCATATCCGCAGGCACGGGGTAGCCCCAGGCGGTGGCTGAAAATGGTTCCCACACATTACCAATCCCTTCCACACATCCTTTAGTGACAAATTTCTGAAGAATTCATCTTCGATGCAGTATGGTTCCCCCAGTAGAGCTAGCGGAAACCGGCAACTCGTCTTTGTGTTGTAATTGGAGAACCCTCTCAGCATAGTGGTCGGATCATATTTCAAAACATGGTTCTGCGCAGCTTAGTACGAGTTGATTTTCATGGCAAATTGAGAAGCAAAGATGATGCACCATGAGGCCAAATTGCTCTGTCATAAAAAGTTAGCATTGCAGTTTTAGCTGTGAGCCAAATAAGCAACTTG
Source organism: Haplosyllis leylae (assembly GCA_038406175.1). NCBI lineage: Eukaryota > Metazoa > Annelida > Polychaeta > Phyllodocida > Syllidae > Haplosyllis > Haplosyllis leylae. Next base: position 3,466 of record JBCAUG010031587.1, read on the forward strand.
TCCTGCCCAGATGTTGGACGATACTTCTGGTGACAAAGTGTGGCCCGGGCCTTACTTTTTGCGTACCTTGATAATTTGCACAGAATTACCATCAGTAAACTATTGCTTTTCATGGCATATCGTAACGTGTTACCTTGTTATGGTCCTGTTGATATGACCATGGTCATTACAGTTTGCGTCACCATAATTTATCCTTCTTCAATGAGAAAATGATGTATCTTGTCTGGGTGTCAGTTTTTATGTTGCTGTTCAAAGTGCAACGAGACATACTGACAAAAAACTACAAATGTGGAATGTGTGACCCACATACAACTTATGGTACGACGCAATAAAAAGGAAAAAAACACAAACATTACTACTTCATTTATGCAGAGGAAGCAAAATGTCTTTTATGTAGGCAAAACATGTTGGTGACCTCCCGTCTGTCTGCACCGAAGTCAAATTAAGCGTTAATTTAGCTTCTCGTCAAGGAAAAACCTTTATTAATGTAAATGTCAATTGTCTGCTGACTTTCATGATCTTATATGAAGGAGCCAGGAGCTACTATTTGTGAATGAGAATAGGGTCCTTTCGTTGTCTTTGATAGGATTACCAAACGTAGTCCCAGTGTACGATGGCCATTCTGGTGGACGAATCACGTTCCTTGTGAGGGCCTCTTGTCAAATCTGCGCTCAGCTGGGCCCAACAGGGGAAATGAAGGGCCCATCCTCGAGAATATGAAATGATTGCCCGGCTAGCCTCAGAGAGTGCTTTCATTGTGTTTCAACTACTAATTCCACCACACCGAATTCGACCACTTTTGTGAGCAGGCAGGCTCATTCATTTCAGACTACAAATTTGACTGAAACATGACATGGAATGCCAAATACTCGCGTTTATCAATATTTCATAGCACGTGCAGAACTACGGTGTCCAAATTTGATTTACCGGTCTGCCAAAATGTTCACTTAGCCACCATAAATATGGTTAACAGGCATTATCAGAATTGCCAAGAAATGTCCATTGGAGCTTCAGTTGAGCTAATTTGCAGAAAATGTGGTCAATTTCTTGGGAAAATGAAGCATATTGAGCAGTCCGTGTCCGTGTCAGGGATAAACCAGGATTCACCGGAATAGTGTTGTCGGATCATCACAATGTTGCCCGTAAAGCGGAAGAAGCTGATAGAAATTAACTTAATTGCTCTCCAGAGGGACAAGCAAAATATTTCCCATTTTAGAATAAATTTTGCGCGAACCATCTGTGGCCGCTCACATTTTGATATCAACAAAAATTTTAGAGTCTCCATGAGTGGATTTTATTACAAGGAAAATTGTGCAATACACAAGGAAAGAGTTCAGTCAGCTTATTGTTGTATGTCATCAGGAAAAATCGCAAAAATAATTGAATATTATTTCTCTGATTCGTCTTGGCTTGCAACCTATTATTGTGACTAAGTTCACAATAAGGAAGAGGTTAATACGTGTATTCTTCTCAATAGCAATGAAATGTTAAGAAATATAAATATACTTAATGAAGGGGTAGGTCGCCCCTACTTTCCATCCTCTGCAATCCTACTGGTTCCGCACTACTTCTTGCAAATTCCAGACTGAGCCTTGTCCATTACTAGAAATCGTACCCAGTCTTTTTGACTGCAATGCCATATAAGTACGGTTATTTTGCTGCAGAAAATGTTTTTTGTTGCTATGTATAGAATTGCAACCAGTATCATGAGTGCAATTTACATTATTGGTAACACAGCACTCAGATCAATAATGAAACAAATTATGAAACGACAGCAAGATATGTAACAGCTTCGGAAAATGATATCAAAGACAAAGGATTATTTTCATTTGCCTTTGTTTATGTAATGCATTTGGATTACGTCAATAAATACTACACTCAATGACTGATATGCTATTGAATTATTTATTAACGGGAATAAGCTATACGTTGTATCATACAGTTACATACAGTTAACTTACAGCCATTTACAGTTAACTTACAGTTTCACAACTACACCTATTTATTTTTATTCAGTGTTTTGGATTCTATTTGTGTTCACATTTGTGGGGTCATTAAATTGGAAAGTACCCGGGAGTAATTCGACAGTTAAGGAATTTCTACAGGTTGACATTCAACATCAAAAGAACCTGTCGATAACACTTGAAAGAGCTGAAACCTACACTTCCTTATTGGTGAATTATATGCAGTGAGGAGGAAACGGGGAAGTGTATATTATTAAAGTAAATCTGTCAATATTGGCAGAGAATATCGTCGGTAGAAACAACAGATGTTTGAACAGGTAAATTGGCAGAATGCACAATAACCTAGAAGCGAGCCAACCAGGCTGGGGCTGCAAGAGAGGACAGTGAGTGCGGAGCCGCAGTGTCGGCAGCGGTGTGTCAATACCTTTTCTGATGTTTCTTCTTCGGCAGAACGCCAAACGCACGTTCTCTGTCGCGATCGATCTCTCTGCGCAGCACTGCGTCGCGCGTGGGCAGCCTTTAGACATCCCCTCATCATGCATTGGCATTCTCTTCCCATCTGTGTCAACTGATACATGAATAAAGTGAAACTTTCTAATTAGAGGCAGTAATGTGAACGTGTTTTTGAGCCTTTCTGTTTCAATACGATTGCTACGGTATTACAAGAATAAACAAAGCCCACCCAGTGGGTGTAGCACAGTTGAAAAGTTTAATCAGCATGAAGCCGTTTTTTCTAATGGCCAGAAAACCACACCTTAATTTATAGAAATAAAATTAATGATATGTTGTTCCTCAATGTATTTAATTTTAAAAACAATTTTAAAATTGGAAACTATACTGTGATAAATAATTCAGTGGATACAACACAATAAAAATATTACCGTCGTCACCGCACACATTTTGTCTGTCTCTGTATTTTACATCAAGGTTGAATTCGCGTAACATTCCTTGTGTAATAATTAGTTTAATTGATTCACATAGACAGGATCAGTGGTGCATGATATTGGTTGCAGTTTAGGTCAAAGGTACAATGGAAGGTTGCGTGGCTCAATGGATAGAACAGTGGACTTTTAAGTCCGTCGGTCATTGGATCAATTCCTACAAAAGAAATGACAACAGGGTCCGTCGGAATATTTTCTAATTAGACAACTTTAAAAACCTTGGATTTAGATAAAAACTCGCGCTTCAAATTCAAAATATATTGGCATCTGTTGTATGAACGAGAGCCTTCCAAGAGGTTTACTGGAATCCTCTTGTCTAGTTTTCATTATCAAGTAACAGAAGTTATGTTTGTTTCTTGAGGAGCAGCATGATGAGGCCTGGTACGAGATGACCCAGAAAGGCAGATAGAATACATTCCTGCAACCAGGTATGCACTTGTAACAAAAGGAAATTCATCACATGATAAATCCAGGTGTCTTTTCATGGCAGTTTAAAACTGTAATGCAAAGTAATTATGGTGCACGAATCTTCTAAACCTGGATTTGGGGCACGCCCACACATCTTTGTGATTCCAGAATCATGTCTGCTTGAGAAACATTTAACAAAAGCTGTCGTTGATGCATCGGTAGAAATTAATTAAAATGTGTTGTGGATTAGTTTCTTTTTGTCGTATAGCCCATAAAGAATTCATAACACAAAGCAGTAAATCAAATAAATCACAGAAGCGAAAGATGATTAGTCTCCGCTAGGAGACTATCTGTGATACACTCGCTACTACTGGGTGGTTTTTTTTGTCATATTTTTGTATTCTACCCAAACTCTCACAACCATCAACCCCCCCCCCCCCAGAAATAGGTTGAGTTGACCCCCAACCCCCCCCCCCCTACCGAACATAGGGAAATATTCTCGTTGTTTAAAGTAGCGTTCATGGTGACTCTTTTAACTGCGAAACTCTTTTCGATGCAATTTTTTTCTGTTTTCTAACCTCAGTAACCTGGATTTTAGGGAAAGACTATTTTCCAGACATACACCACACTGCTGTGTTTTTATCTGTAGTACAGCCCCACCATTGCTCTTCTTTATCCAATTTACCAGGAGTACCCTCAGACTATGACATGCCCCGCTACATTTTTAAGAACCCTTGAGATATAACATCCCAAATTAGGACATACCGACCTAGATATGTGATCTTACAACAGGTTCTTTTTCTCAGCTAGCGAGGCGTGTGAAAGTTTACCAAGTACAAACATAACCGAACACAAGTCAGAAATATTAGGGAACAAAAAAGCCCTAAGAACAGCTGATGCCTATTCGCATTACGCTATATTGCATAAAGCTGCAGCGAACCGTATTGTTAAGTACTCGTCAATAATTTCGACCCTGTAGACTCACTGTCTAACAAAAGCGGAAATGCTTTCCCTGCATAGAAATTAATATTTCTTTTTAGTAGTACATCAAATTAAAAGGGAACAAAGTAATCTATCAATATTATCAAGTTGGGAATTTACCAGACGTATCACACTCGGTACCCGCACGTGTTTACCGACACATTTCCTCGCCTGTGGCTTACTGACTTTTGAAGAAATCCACAAACATCGGAATGATTGTGTGATATCATTTAAAAACCTGACCTACCTACCATATGAAATAGTTATCCCGATGAAAAAGAGTTTCTTTGATTGTGTCGCTCTCAAATTTTACCGAAATCTGAAGCTTAGCACTTCACGTTGGTTTGCACTTCTCAAAAAAAAAAACCACTTTCCAGAAAATTAGATAGATCTGCCTGGTTATCAACTGAGTCACAGGTATGCAGAACGCTAAAGCTTGAATGGAGAAAATGGGGCCACAAATATGCCAGGAACTCTGTGATTCATTCCTAATCAGGCTAATGTCTTATTGCAAGCACATTTTCACGATTTGTGAATGGCGGGGATTTGTCTCTACCAGCAAGACCATGCATGGGAGCAACAATAGTTAATGGTAAACATTCCTACACACAAGAAAACTTTGACCTCATAAGCAATTCTGCGGGATATTTATGGGCGAATGATAACAATCACATGTTTTGAATGCTATGTATATAATTTGTAAATCAGGCGAAAATACCAGGAATCATATGACGTCCATAACGGGCAGATAATGTTAATTGATTTATTGCCTCAGCCTTTGGCTTTTTCCAGGTTTGAGAATGTTTTCAGGTTTTTTAGTGCTTTGCTGTGACACTTTAATTTAGCTGTAGTGACAGGAGTACAGGTGTGATTAGGATTTATTACTTCACTACGCTAGCAGTTTGCGCATGACCGCAATGACTTCATATTATTTCAATGTCTTGGACCCCACAGAAAATGAAAATTTAAGGCAAACAATTTGACAGACGGCTTCCGACTGATCTGTCTGTATTTCTTGTCGATGTTCCGATGTTTGTATTGGTCTGGTCAAATATTTCCAAAAGGCAAAAGGAGGTTGACAGGCAATTGCTATACTCGCAACAAAGTGCTATTGAACCTTGGTAAACTGGCTGACAGGGTGGGTCTTGTTATTATCTATGGTCGTCGAACCAGCCCACTCTTACGTTAACGGCTTAAATGTATTTTATGAAGGGAATTACCTACCACATGTAACCAATAAGCTGCAGACAGATCAGTCTTGATCAGTCTGATTTGCCACACTACTGCGTCCAAGTTATACGGAGAGTGACTGAAGTGAAGGGACGTCATTGCACTAACCCAATTTACATTTTCTTTGTCGCCTGCAACTTCCAAGGGCAAGATTGAGATAGCGCAACTGTAGTTGTAATGCACTATTAAATGGGCACTACAGTTTTTGTGGCATCATATCAAAAAAGAAGTTTCTGCGCGCCAGACTTTCATCAGGCCATGAAACCAAATATTGGCATCATTCATTGAGCATTTCTTATTTTTACACACCGTACTAATGTTCTACAACATTGCCAGCGAGGTATGTCAAGACCAACGATGTATAGTACTTACCTAGGTTAGTATACGTGCTGTTAGTAATATACATCGTTGGTCAAGACGCATACGTATACACTCACGCAACCATGCATCGACACATTGAAACCATAGCTCTTTGTTGAAACTGCTTGATAGTTTGTTGTCGTTCAACTGGGTGAAAGGGAAAGAAAAAAATTGTCGGAACTCGTACACTGCCTGTCATGTACAAAGCATAGACAGTTGATGACTGACTGCGATGTGCCTCGACCCATACAACAGGAATGTCCCTCACCCCTTGATCCCTGGTCATCATTCTTCCCCTTTAATGCATTTTGGGTCATTTAGAGAGTTACGTCCATCCTTATGCTGCAGTAGAACTGTCAGTTGTAGGTTCGCTTTTGATTTATGTACTTCATATGGAGATTGCGTTGATCATGCGAAGAACATGCATCATCACGACCAGCTCTGAATAAGACCTGATTCAGACAGCATAAAGAAGAGGTGCCTTTGCGTAGTAATGTTATCGGCGCTTGGTAAATGACAATAATTCCTTATTTTCCAAATTTCACCCAAACTTTGGGCCAAAGTGTGAAAAGGGAGAAAAAGCTTGTAAAAGAAAGAATATTGCTCTTGTTATTTACATCGAGGAGATAACTTTTTCCTTGTGCTAATTACATCACAAATTGAGGGGTTCACAATCGTGTTGACAATTTCTTTTCGCAAGTTAGGCAGGCTGTGCATTTGCAGGTGCACATTCACAAATGACTATTATATACTCCTCTTTTTAGCACAGCTGTCACGGAAACAGTCTTAGATGTTCGAAACGAGAATGTTGACCGTACTCGGTCAAAGGTTTAGTCTCCGCAAGATGCTCCACACACTTCAATGATGGGGATGGGGGGGGGGGGGGGG
>JBCAUG010031598.1:0-10237 GCA_038406175.1 Haplosyllis leylae
GAGTCAAGAGTGAGCGGGTGAGTTGAGAGTGAGCAGGCGAGTCAAGAATGAGCAGGCAAGTCAAGAGTGATCAGGTGAGTCAAGAGTGAGTGGGCAAGTGGAGAGTGAGCAGGTGAGTTGAGAGTGAGGGTTTGCTAAAATGCTCCACCGCAAACCATGGAGTCATCTTTTAATAAGAAATACTCCTAATACATTTTGTCACTTTTCTAAGAGGTAAACTATCCTGTAAAGGGTGATAAATCCATTTTAATACAGAATGATATTATGCTGAAGTTAGTTCACAGAGCAATTTAGCCGACCTTCGACTCATTTACTCATTTTAGCTTAGTTGTGCTATGGGCATGTCAAAATCAATTCCAAGCATTTGTTGATGTTATTTGCACCCTATGAGGATGTTCAGAACCTTCTTTAACTTCTGATAGACAATGTAAACAGAAATGATTAAATTAGTTGAGGGTTGGCTAAATTGCTCCACCGTGAACCATGGAGTCATCTTTTATTAAACAATACATTTTGCCACTTTTCTAAGAGGTAAACTATCCTGTAAAGGGTGATAAATCCATTTTAATGCAGAATGGTACCCTGCTGAAGTTTGTTCTACAGTTTGCAGATCAATTTAGTCAACCCTAGACTCATTTACTTGTTTTAGCTTAGTTGTGCTATGGGCATCTCAAGATCAGTTTCAAGCATTTGTGGGTGATATTTGCACCCTTTGAGGATGTTCAGAACCTTCCATAACTGTTGACAGACAATGAAAACAGAAACAGGTAAATGAGTCAAGGGTTGGCTGAATTGCTCCTCTCTAAACCATGGAGTCAACTTTGATTGATCACCACTCTATAACCATTTTTTCACTTTTCTTAGAGGTAGACTATCCTGGAATGGTTGATAAATCAAATTTAATGCAGAATGGTACTCCACTGAAGTTAGTTCCACAGTTCACAGTGGAGCAATTTAACTGACCCTTGATTCATTTACTCATTTCTGTTCACATTGTCTGTCAACAGTTATGGAATGTTCAAAACATCCTCATAGGATACAAATACCATAGCACAACTAAGCTAAAATGAGTAAATGAGTTGAGGGTCAGCTAAATTGCTCTGCAAACTGTAGAACAAACTTCAGCAGAGTACCATTCTGCATTAACATGTATTTATCACCCATTACAGGATAGTTTACCTCTTAGAAAAGTGGCACAATGTATTAAGAGTATTGTTTAATAAAAGATGACTCTGTGGTTCGCAGTGGAGCAATTTAGCTGACCCTAGACTCATTTACTTGTTTCTGTTTACATTGTCTATCAGCAGTTACAGAAGGGTTTTAACATCCTCATAGGGTGCAAATACCATCAACAAATGTTTGAAATTGATCTTGAGATGCCCATAGCACAACTAAGCTAAAACGAGTAAATGAGTCGAGGGTTGGCTAAATTGCTCTGTGAACTGTGGAACAAAATTCCGCTGAGTACCATTCTGCATGAACATAGATTTATCACCCATTACAGGATAGTGCAAACACCATCAACAAATGTTCACTCTCAACTTGCCTCCTCACTCTCAACTCACCTGCTCCTTCTCAACTTGCCTGCTCACTCTTTACTTACCTGCTCACTCTTGACTTGCCTGCTCAACCTCTACTCATCTGCTTGCTCTTGACTTGCCCGCTCACTCTCGACTCACCCATTCACTCTCAACTTGCCTGGTCACTCTCAACTCACCCACTCACTCTCGACTCGCCCGCTCACTCTTGACTCTCATTTGAACTCAACTTTGCCTCTCATCCTTGGACGTTTTTTTTCTGTTGCAATGCTGCCGTCTAATATTGGGCTAGTCACTTTTATTACGATTCCGACCATTTCCTCGTTTGAATAACAAAAAGCTTAAATGCGTACAGAGTAAACCATGCACAATTTGAAAAGATTGTCAAATTCTCATTATAGTACTTACCGTTGGGACTCATCGCCACAAATCCGAGAAGACAATGACATATAACCAGTGACAGTAATCCCTTAATTTGTTTCAGGCTGAGATTTTGTCGTAAGAACATTTTCCTCAAGTCTCCTCGTTTATCAATTAAAAGTTCATCACAGTGAAGTTCCAATGCACTTCGTCTAAACAGCACAGAAGTGAATGTCTCCACACAGAAGTGATTCCACGTACAACTTTTTCACTTAGAAAGCTGTTCCTCCAAGCATTTCATTATCGTCTCCTCAGTGCCGACAGAAACTGATCACTCTCAGATCAAAATCCCATAAATGTATTTACTGAGTGTAAATTACCCTGTAGTCACATTAGCAGTGTTTGCGGAGCTTTTGCTGCTGTTTGATTGAGCTGCCTGTATTGGAAATTTATCTAAAAACTGTGGTGGGATGCTGTGGAAAGACAGCTTTCCAGCAGAACAAGACCTTATTGGATAGTCAGGTTATGATCCCAGTGTGTAAACTAGACTTTTAAAAATAGCTTCAAATTGTTGATGGCTATCCGCTAAATATTCAAACCCGGCGATGCAACTTTTACAATCCGTAACAATCTGTGCAATATTAATTCCTCGTCAAAACAGTGCATTATGCAACGTTGAAATAATGTTGTGGTTTTGTTTTACATACATACTTTAATCCGACTTAGAAACGAAACCTACCAAATATTTGTACATTTTTTTAATTTTAAAGGCAGTCTTGTCTTGAGGTGGGATTCCAATTACCCGCGCATACATTTCTGGCATCTATCATTAGACATGTTTTATTATCTTTATCTCTATTTAAACTTCTCTGAACCAGTTTCATTGAAGTTTTAAACCAGAGAAATTCTAAAAAGTGCATTTGCTTTGTCAAAATGTGTCACTCACGCTGAAAATGACGTTATTGTGAGTGCTAATACCTTGACTTTAATTTCAGTAAAGGTTGAAACTACTGCGGTTTCGCACTTGTTTAGATGAGAACTTGTTTCATGCTTTTGTTTTGTTTCAAATCTAATATCTCATTGCACACTTCTTCACTTTTATGTTCAAATAAATAGTGATTGACAAAGGAAAACAGCAGCTTATTTCCTTTGAACTTAATTTTAAAGCATACGGGAGCTTTAGATGTTGTATTTGTATTACCATTCATGTTGTAAGACCTATTGTACAAGCCTAGTCACTAACGTCAGAACAGATACTACGTACAAAAAATAAATCTGAACATACGTTTTGAAGCTGACATTTTACTGACTCGAAAATGCAACATAAGCCGTGGCGAAGGAGTTGGAGGGCTTCCTCTGTACATTGAAATGCCAATTCCACAGATAGTTGAACACAACTCTGGGGAGCTTCTCTTTATGCAAATTCCATCAACTGATTTAATGTCTGAATCAAGCAGGCATTTAGACGGGCCTAATGGCTTGAAAGGAAGTACTTTTGGTGAAAGTGACTTTAGATTCCAGAAAACAGATAAGAAGATTGAGTGGGACAATTTATTTCTCTAAAGCCCAAAATAAACATCAGTTCATATTCTTTTTAATGTTTCATGGGTTATTTGGAATTCAGCAGTAAATCAAGAATAATTTCGGAACATTTCTGTTCAGCATGCACTGCGCAGGTTAGCCAAATGTCTTCAGAAAATGAAGTGGAATAGAAAGGAATACTGACGTGATGGCCTGGCTCTGAAACACTTGGGGCATGGGACACATAAAGCGAATTACTCACGGATTGGAAGTAAATCAGCAGTGATGGACAGGGGTTATTATTGAGTTGACTGCATGTAAAAATTAGATTGTGAACACGGACATCCCAGTAATTCAGATTCACCCTCAGAGAAAAGAGGATTCAAATAAATGTTGTGTTCAAAAGGTTGGATGTTAAAACTGTATGAAGAGGTTTCTTGCGTTAAGGCAAAATGGTTGATTTTAGGCTATTTGCTGTGAAACGTGGAATTGCCAGAAGAAACTTTTGCAGCAACCAATATAGAAAATTATCTTTTGTGCAATGATTCAAGGAAAAAATTAATAGGTCAATCACGCCAAACAACTCTAATTATAACCCAATTTGTCAAATAAATTTTGCTGTAAAACAGTTGCTGATTGGCTGGAAAGAAGTACCAAATTTTTCTCTTCCGCACAGTAAAATTTTATCCTTGATGACAAGGTCATTAGATTTGTTGACACAAATAACACAAATACATTTTATATTCAGAAAATGGTAACCCTGACTGGAAGTGTGATCTGTAAAATTTGAAGAAGTAACACAAAGAACCCATTACAGAATTAATTTCTATCGACTTAGGCTACATTTCTGGATCAGAGGACATCTCATATATTTTAAAAGCAACATTTGCCGTCTCAAATGTATTGTAGTACACGAGGGGTTACTTGCTAAAATTCCCTACTGTTCGAACAAATACACCTCCAGTGCTGGAGAACAGAATACACAAAAGGATAAAAGTGGCATTTTGCACTGAACCTAATAAAATGTATTCAAAAACCAAAATGTATTTCCTATTGCCGTCCTATTTGTAGAACTGACATTTACCAAAGTTTTCATTGTTTGAAGAAAATTTACCCACCCTTGAAGTAACGCTGCTCAATTCGGTTGATTCCCATTGATTTTCCATTTTCAGAAGAAAATCACACTGTGATGTCGTTTGTGAACTTGTAAAGCATGTCTCTGGGTACGAATAAATTTCAGTCTAGCAAATTGTCATGTTTTAGTAAAGACTTAGTGTACGATTTCTGGGAATGGTCAGGGATACATCTAAATTTGCTAGGAGCTAACACTGAGGTAGGAACTGTTTCCTACAGACTTTAGTGTTTTTTTTAAATGATTCAGACTATTTTTTTCTCGACCATTCTTGACCACCGCAGGGAACCATCCCAAGTTAATATGTAAACAAACATAAAATAGACAGAAGCAATATTAACTTTAACAAGAAAGTCATCCAGCGTAAACGCAAGAGGCATACCACCCACTATATTTTGTGCTGTGTAACTTTAGATCTGTCAGACAATGTCCTATCCTGGGGGAGGTGGGTACCCCATCCCTGGCTGGGGTACCCCCTGTGTCCTGACCTGGACCTTGGGTACCCCCCCAAAGGTAATGAGACCATTGGAACTATTATGGGATAGAGATGGGGTACCCCTTCCCAGGAAAAGACATGGGACCAGTGGAACTATTATAGGATGGAGATGGGGTATCCCCCCCAGGAAAGGACATGGGACTGGTGGAACTATTATGGGATGGAGATGGGGTTAACCCCCCCTGTGAACAGACACACACCTGTGAAAACATTACCTTCTCGTCGCACTACGTACGCGGGTGGTAATAATTTACAATGCTAACGTCAGAAATTATTAACGAATTTGTGACACAGCTGTGAGAAAATATATTATTTGGAGCCACCACAGATAAACACTCAGCACCACATATGTTCATTCCATTTTCGTACTAGTGCCTGAATTTCACGATACGCGTTTCTGTCAGATTATCTGACAGATCTAAGGTTACACAGAACAAAATAAATTTCATTAAAAATTGTCCCAAGTGGGATTTGAACCCACAACCTCTGGATCATCACTCTAATGCCCTGCCAACTGAGCTAAGTCACTATTTGGTTGTTTGTGTGAATCATTAAGGCCTTTATGAAGTCATGCTCTATTGATTCTAGAAATAAATAAAGTCCAACATATGAAGTGGTGCGTGAAACAAAGCTCACTTCAGAAATCTCCTTCCCAACAGATTCCTGCCTAGCTCGGTTGGCAGAGCATTAGAGTGATGCTCCAGAGACTGTGGGTTCAAACACCAATGGGGACAATTTTTGACAAAATTTATTTTTTGTTCTGTGCAACTTTAGATCTGTCTGATAATCTGACAGAAATGCGCCAGATTTCCTTATCGTAAAAAACCCAAATGTTAGCAAATTTAATGACTAAGTTGCACCAACTTCGAATGGCACTTCTTTTGTGGAATTTTTCATTTTTCAGATGTAACATATCTGGTAATCTCTTGTTGCAATGAAAGCAACTATTTGGAAAAAATGTAATTAATTACAAATTCAGGGACAATGAATTTAATAGGCTATGAATGACTGACCTTTGGGTTACATCTTGTTACAGCTCCATTCCTATTAGAAACTGAACTCGTAGTAGAGTTGGATTGTTCAGCCGAGAAAAAATCAGTTTGTAGGAATTTGCAGAATGCCAAAATACAAGACCCTCCTCCTGAATTTAAAAAAACCCCACTCTCCTCCTAAATTGCAATAAAAACACCCTCCTCCTAAATTGTAAAAATACCCATGTCATCTATTGGAAAAAAAATCATGCTTATTCCTTTCTTTGCTGCATGTTGCATCTAATAGAGTGCAGTGTTAGACAGCAATGGTTTTGAGAAGAGTATTTTTTATATTTTGTAACTTAGGAGCAGGGTGTTGGTTTTTTTTCTTGCAATAAAGGAGGAGGGTTTTTTTTGCATGTTGGGGAGGAGGTTTTGTTTGTTTTGTTTGCTTTTTGAAAATGGCAGAGGAGAAGCATCAGCAGCGGCATCAATTACAGCTACATGTTTGACAATTTTTGGTGGTGCGCATGAAACGTATTCTGCTGTTAGTGTCAAAGAGAAGTCCCAGTGTGATCATGTGCAAAAGAATGAGATGGGTGTCCTTCTTTTCCCTTGTGTTATTAGATATGACAAGACAAACGATAATGTGTTGTGCTGAGTAGAGGTGAGATCACCTGCACTCACATCCCATCAACGTGATAAACGACCGCTAAGTCGACATTTATCACAAGACGAATGTGTAAGGATAGAACTTGGTTCAACAAATGAATATTGCCCTTAACAATAGTTTTTTCCATGTGTGATGCAAGAGTAACATAATAATGTTAACATGCTTTTTATGACATTATTTTTTTTAATTGAGCAGGTTTCGTAAGAGTTTGAGAAGCACTATTTAGTCAGGATAATTAAAATTGTTGATATTTTATGACTAAAATAATCTAAGTTTTTAAAAGTATGTTTATTTTCATTTGTCGGAAAATTAGTTTCCGCTAAATTAAGCGATAACATGCTGTATCAGCTGCCAAAAATATCAAGTGGTCAATTTAGGAAAGACACGATGTTTTGCGGACTGTCCGACAACACTGCACAGATTCTCAAGCTTAAGTTTCGGTTTTTACATAGCACAACATGATCCTGATTAATTACCTAAAAGCCGATCAGGAAAAAGCACGTTTGGTAAAGAGTCGCGTAAAAGCCTTATCCATCAGCTTTTCTGGATTGTGCAAGCAGAATACTGAACAATTTGTCCTTTTAATCCACTTATATATCTGCGCATGGTGGAGAATCGTTAGATATATCCCTTCGTCTTTGGTAAAAAAAATTCTCGTTTTTCACGACAAGCATTCCTAAGCCCTATTCACACCGAGCGGGAGCGTTGCCGCTAGCGTCGCCGCTTGGAAATTTTATTGGGTATGGGACCAATTTGCAAGTGGCATCTCTAGCGGCAACTCTAGTGGCATCGCTTGGTGTGAATGGTACCAGTATAAATCAATAGGACCCTTCCAAGTGGAGTGTTAGCGATGCTACTCCCGCTCTCGCTCACACTATCACTCGGTGTGAATGGACCCTTAAAAATTGTGTTTTATATCTGTCAGATTTGCTTGTAGTGAAAACCTCGAATGGCTATTTGGCTTCTGCTTTTCTTAGAGTCAAAGACAGTGGTGGTAGATTATGAGAAATATGTAAATTTTAAGAGGATTTCTTCGTTGTTATGTAGTTGAGCCGTGTAAACGAGTGTCAACGTCAAATATATAGGACCCTTTATGTCAGCAAATTTTGGTTGAAAACAACTTCGTGGAATTCTGGATCCTTATTTCTTACGGGTGCGGATTAAGAAAATCCGAATATTTGTTACTGCTGTTATTGTGTTCCTTTACATTATTCACTATTGTGACACGTAGTATCCATAGACTATGCAAAACACAAACAACCAGGCTCGCGTTATCTTGAAGAAGGCATGACGTGTCTGAAATGAGAGCAACCGCGATGACGGTAAAAGCAGTAGATTTTAGCAACAAATTTTCGCTTTCAAAAAACTTTCTACCAGGCATCACAAACCACATTAAAGGAATTTTCTTTCATATTTATATGAACATATTTTAGACTCAGAATAAAAATTGACGTTTTTGAACATTACGATGAATCTATTTAACTTATGAATTTGTGAATTATCGATAATCGATATTTGCTGTAGAACAAGAAACCATTTTCATGATTCTAATGCGTATTCCACTGAAAGACACTAGACTGTCCTGTGAGGCAAGGAAAATAACTTATCCGCTTGAGTAACCAAGTGCTTCAGGGTAAAATATTCTACAATTTCAAAAGACTAGCAGTTATCCGTGCTTTGGACGAGAATAGGTGAAAAGATTAAATGAAAAACGAAAATGAACATTTATTTTAGAAATAGTTAATAAAGTAAAGAAAAGCTGGGTTAAGTTAAGAAAAGTTAGCTGAAGGTTTAAAAAGTTAATGAAAGTTCATAAAGGATAATTAAAGTTACAAGACAATTTACGAAAAACTCGATTAGATCTAGTAAAGTTGCTAATGGTCAAAAAGTTAATGAAAAGTTGATCAAGTTAAGAAAAGGTTCACTAAAGTTACAAAAATTTAGTAAAGCTGTTGAAAGTTGAGTACAGTTAAGAAAAAGTTCAGTCAGGTTAGGAAAATTTGAGTAAAGTTAAGAAAAATTGAGTTAAGTTAAAAAATATGTGAGCTTGGTCAAGAAAAGTTTAGTTCAGTTAATAAAAGATCAGGTGGAGGTAAGAAATATTCTTTCGTCTACTTGTTCTTTCTTTGTTTGCAGCATTCATCGATGATTGTTTTTACCATTCATGCCTGTTTTTGGCAATCATTAATAAAGTAACCCTGCATGGCAACGGTTTCCAAGCTCTGGAATGACGTCACGACGCCAGAAAATGATGCTAAATTTGTGTACAGAAAATAGCACTATTTCATCATGAGGATTACTTAATCTCTGGAATTTTCATTCCAGAGCTAATCATTATTCTTAGTATTAATACTTTGTATTTAGCAATCATTGACGCTCATTTTTAGCAATCATTAATCTGCTTATTCTTAATATTGGTGATTGTTCTCAGCATTAATCAATCTGCTCTCTGAATTTCAAGCTGCCACTGACTGCAATTAGTATAAAGCACGACAGACGGACACAGACACACGCTTCTAAAATTTTAGTATTCCTTAATAACGTAACTTGCACCTCTATTGGAAGGACATTAATAATTTATCATGGATTAATGCCAGAGTTGGCTTTATATTTGAACATTTTGTTACAATAAAACAGCTAAAAGTAGGAAAGATGTAAGTATTTTACAAGGAATTTTACAAGAATGTGTGATTAGAATAAAATTTACTTTTACACTTTACATCAATTTGGATTGTAGACCACTTTCAAAATACAAGATTTTACCAAAACAGATCGGCCAAAGGTATCACAGGCGGTGAAAGGGGGAAGGCCTTAGTCAAACTTTTATCCTGCAAAGAAGCTCAAAAAACAACAAATGTAAGTAGAGAGTTACTGTACAACAGAAATATACACCAGATTAATTACATAAAATCAAAATTTCTCTAATCACTTAAAAGACTAGAGAGACCATAAATCTTTAAATTTTGAAGAGCCACCACACATAGCTTGGTACCTATTTTACCATTAGAAATAGAGTACATCGGCCAATAGCAGCAATCACATACACAAGGAGACCAGCTTATGAAAAAATTAAATATTGTTTTGTATGCCACCTGTGGTTGAGGTAGCCATAGGGGCACGTAAACAAATAACTGTACTTGACTTTCTGGAGTATTATTCATACTATGCTGAAATTTGCTGAAATTGTGGCATATAAGTTGGGATATGTCACCTCAAAAATACTGGGGAGTGCAATCTATTGTTGAAAAACTGTTTTTACTTGGGTGATATTCTAAGCAAACAAGTGACATATAAAAACCAAAATAAGTATCGATTACCCATACTTAAGTGGGCCGTAAATGATATCAATGTATTCAGGGACTAGTCAGCTTCTAATTGTAACAATTTGAAAAATATATTTGTACAAATTCCTGTTCAAGCGATACGGTCCCTTCAAGTGACATACTTCAATAATTTGTAGCTATTGCCAAATTATTACCGCCCGCGTACGTAGTACGACGGGAAGGTACTGTTTTCACAGGCGTGAGTCTGTCTGTCCACAGGGGG
>JBCAUG010031609.1:0-10236 GCA_038406175.1 Haplosyllis leylae
CATGACTTCTCTGCATTGGCAGACTAGTCTCCAAACACAGAAAGGTCATGCACTGACGCAGTTCACACTGGTCAATGGGCTAGACTTTGATGGACTGGAGATGGCATCTTTTGTTTGCTACTCCTCACGGAGGCCTTACATCTGTCTCGGTCTCGGCATTGGTCTCTGGCAGTGTGAATGGGGCATAATGTTGCCTTTACACTGACAGTGATCGAGACCTTGAAAAATACTTAGACCAAGACCGATGACATTGCGTTCTATGGAAATGTATAGAGGTCGTTGTCAGTGTAAATGCACCATAATACCTCTATCTTCAGGCCACCTGAAATTTGCAATGACGAAAACTGAACCAATGTGATGTAGCAAGAGACAGGTTTCCCGGTGCTGCTTACCGAACATGTGCATGTGGACCATGTGTGGGTTGAAAGGTCAAAAGTGAGAAGTTGATCGTTCCAACCCCTGTATTCCTGCAACAATTAAACACCAAATCATTTTCAAATTCTGAGAAAAAATCTCTTTTCATTTTTCAGAAGAGAATACATTGTTATTTCTTGTACTATATTTAAGGACCTGTGGTCTTGTGACTTACGTAAGGACCTGTGTCCATTGTGTAATGCCCGCGATCATTTAGATAGCCATTCAAAGGTGGTCCATATCCTCCAAATACATAAATTCTGAAGAAAAGTGAAATGTCAAATAATCTTATTTTGCTGTGTACTAATAGTATGGGTTTGTAAATTATGAGGACACGTATTTCATCTGTGTGAAGTTTCAAGCACTATGTTAAGGTCCGTTCACACTGTGCGTTGGCATCAGACCTGAACATCGTGTCCGTTTACTGACGCAGGAACGGGCATGGGACTCATTCGCCGCATTTTCGTCAACAAATTTTGGCACAAACGCGTAGAGTGAACTGACCTTTAGTGCATGGACCTACATCTGACAAAATACAATTGGACGTACTTATTGTTATAAAACCATGCTGTGTGTTTATCCCTTGGTGACATTTTCTGTGATTCATCTGGAACTTCCAGCAAAGACCATGTCCACGTTTGTAGGTTTAATTCATAAACATCGTTCACGTTTCCGTCACTCGTATGTCCACCTGAAAGGACCACAATCCATATTACAAACATTTTTAACCTCTGTTTGCGTTTGAGTTTGAGCTTATGTTTCAGTTAAAAATCAAAATATTTACATTTTTGTATGTAGTCAGATAGTAAATTCGACTGTATACAATGGCACTGTATATAGTCATATTAACATCCGATTGTATACAAAACCTAAACAATAATATTTATGTCACCATTTTGGATACAGTCGGATGGTAATTTGACTGTGTCCAATCCCTTATATATAGTCCAATTAGCATCAGACTGTATCTAAAACTCTCAAACAGAAGCTCAAACTCACACGCAATCAGAGCTCGTAGGACAACACCAAATGTCCGCGTGGTTGTATTGCAAGCACACATTTGTCTGTTGTACTGCACTGATACATGACTTACCGATGATGAATAATTTTTGATCATGTAAAACAGCAGCAGCCCCAGAGGTTGCAGGGGGTGGTTCGCCCTCTGTTTCCTTGCAGTGCCTGGAAATAACCCGAGGTTTAGTTAAACAAAGCAATGACACTGTTCAATTGTTATCGTCTAAAAAGTTTTAAAAAGTGCGGTGATATCAAACACGCAACTAAAGCTCTGTTTACACGTAGCGTGTGCGTCTGCGTCAAGTTTTGTATTGAGTCAATGGTTGACGCAGAGAATGGGTCTGAAGCCATTCTCTGCGTGTGCATCAACCACATCATTGACGCAGATGTTGACGCACACACAGATAAACACGCTACGTGTAAACAAGCCTTAACAAAATTTATACCAGATTTTATGCATACCAAATTTCGTTTGCGGTGTCAAAAATCCACACATGAGTGGGATCCATATATCGTTCCTCATACATGAACATGTGGTTCGCAGGCAACATCTAGATTTAAAATAAGGTAGTCTTTGTAATTTTTACAATCAAGAAATCAGGGCAAACACATGAATAACCTTTCAATATTTGTTGAACTGACTAATATTTGTCCATTTACACTGACAGTGACCTAGACCGAAACCGATAACAAGCAAACAGAACTCAATTGGAATCTATGCTGTTATCTGTCTCTATGCACTATGAACACCTCTATACAAAGCCATAGAACCCAATGTTGGCCGCGGTCTTGGTCTCCGTCACTGTTAGTGTAAATGCACCATGACTGTAACAATTAATCCTGCTTCGTTCACAGGATAATTCGACAAGTCGGTACGGCAAAGCTTCAGAGTGGGAAATTTGAATCAGTGCCCATGCAAATACAGTAGACACTTTGGGAAAGAAAACAAAATATTTAAGGTATTTAGGCTTACTCAATCCTGATAAAATTTTTGCAATTGTAGATCATGACCACGTCGTGACTTGAATCTGGTAAAGGATGCTTACTTACCCTGTCTGAGTAACCTCCCCATACTAACATATATTCTCCTGCACAAACGGCAATATGGCCTGATCTGGCTGGGGGTTTCTTTTTTCTTTTTGTTTGTGTCGGAGTGTTTTGATCTGAAGCGGCCATTTCCGAAATGGTATCCTTAGCAATATTTACTTGATGTGTATGCGAAAATGGTCACCATTGCTTCAACAAATCCCGTTGTCCATCACAAATATATGCAGGATCCAACACTCGCAGACGGTCCTCCTGCGTAACCGCAAGAGGCGTACCACCTGTAGACCTCCTGTATCCGGGAGAGGGGTGTCCCTGTCTTGTAGGGATGGATGAGTACCCCTGTCCTGTCCGGGGGGAGGGGGTATCCCAGTCTTGTCCGGGGTGAGTAACCCTGTCCATTCAAGGGGGTACCCCTCCAGAAAGGACCAGAGACCGGAGGCCAAGAGTGCTCTCAGAAAGGACCAGGCACCAGAGACCAAGGGGTACCCCCAGCCCCCCCCCCCCCAATGACCAGACAAACGCGGGGGTAAAAAAATTCATTTGGAGCACTGGCTAGAAAATAAATGAACAACACATATTGAAGTTTCCACGTTGTCAATTATTAATATACGAATAAAATCTCATAAAAGTGGAAAAAAAAAGTTTTATAAATTATCATACATCAATAGCATATTCTTCTTGCACAGGTTCAAGACCCATCGCAACAACGACCACAGTTATATCAGTTCTGTTATTTTTGTGCATTATTTCTTGGATTTTGCTTTGCAACATTTGTCTTCTGCTGGTAACCACCGCTTCATCTACAGGTTGAAGATTCACCGTCAGCACGCGAAGTGAGGGGCATTCGGACGCCTTCTCTGCCAGCTGCATCAACATTTCTTCACTCATTAAATTATACAAGGTATCCAGTATTTTCAAACTTTGCGATTTTGAAACCATTTGACACAACCGTTCAGCAAAGTTTCCTTCTATTTCATTGCTTTGAACAGCCACGACGGTA
This sequence comes from Haplosyllis leylae, assembly GCA_038406175.1. Classification (NCBI taxonomy): domain Eukaryota; kingdom Metazoa; phylum Annelida; class Polychaeta; order Phyllodocida; family Syllidae; genus Haplosyllis; species Haplosyllis leylae. The sequence goes on from JBCAUG010031609.1 coordinate 3,476, forward strand.
GCTGTAGAAATGAGTTGCTCCAAGCAGTTCAATATTGGCAATGGCGTGTCTATCCGTCCTCTTTGTACGAGTGCGCTGAGATGAATTTCTTTCAGTGAACTGCTGTGTTTACAGTTGCCTAGAAAAATGAGATCAAATTCCTCCACTGCACATCCCGAGAGGTTAAGATATTGCAGCGGAATTTGAAGAGCATCCAAAAGCGTTATTAAATGCCCTTGTAGGTCGCTGTAACTAAGGTCCAAACGAATCAAACTGGTAAATTTTGCAAATAGTCCTACAATACGTTCTCGTAACAATTCGCGTGTCCTTGTGCTGCCAGAAACACTTATACTACAGTCTCCAATATCAAGAGCTCGCAACGATGTGAATCTCTCCACACCTTTCAGGATGTACTGGAATAACATGTCCTCCATGTTGTTCAGACTGAGACCTCTCAGTGCCTATGTGTAAAAAGAAAATTCTAAAATTAAAATATGGAAACATCTATTCTGTGAACCCCTCCATATTCCCCATCACCTCAAAAAAACCCTGAAAGTTGAATGAAACTAAAAAATATATTACCTGTGGCTTTTGTCCCATTAAAGCAAGAAATGGGCCACAACTATCAATTGTCCTCTCGTTGTCCATGACGTGGGTTTTGATGTGCAGATTGTTTGCTTCAACATAGTATGGCAAAACGGATTGCAACCCACCAACCATAAGGAAGTCAAACATTTCGTCTCTTTCCTCACGGGTGAACTCGAACTGATCTACCTACGATACAATAAGACATTGTCTGTAATTTAAAACATCTGAAGCCTTGTTCATACGTAACGACACCGAATTAATTTTAATTCAGCCCGATAAAAGTTTTAGCATTGCGCGACAGGTGAGGGGCTGAAATTTTGGCCAAATGGGTCTGGGACCCATTAAAACTTTTATCGGGCCGAATTAAAATAATTCGGTGTCGTTACGTGTGAACAAGCCCTGAGGCTGAGAACAAGAACAAGGCGAAGTTCGTTACGACACAGATTTGTACAACACAACAGAATTTGTCGTCATGTCAGTCAAAAAGTATTTCCAATAACCCAATGTATTTCGCTTAATAAATTCGAAGGGGCACATTTGGTCTGTTGGTAATTGCGTATGGACAATAAGTTAATTACCAGTATTGTCAGCTTTTTGCCTTCTGGTACATATAGTTTGTGAGGTAGTTTTCCCAGCTTGTCTGTCAGTATCATGAGTATTTCATTGATGAGCCAAGAACCCGACATCAGAAGTGAAGAACTGCAGCCTAACATAGAAAAGAAAATTGAAGCATATCTGTTAATTTTTGATTATTTCTAAACAAATAACAAATAATGATTAGAAATAGGTGAGATGATTTGTCACTGAGTTGTTAAAGTGTACTCATGTGTTTCGTCAATGTACTAATGTATTAACAGCATTGTTCTGAAGTTGTGAATTGGACACACAAACCTTGTTGTGATAGGTGCCTAAGTAAATGCTGTGTTAATTGCTGCGGATGACGTTCATTTTCAGGCAGTGACATGAAGGGAAGACCACCGATCATCAAGTGCTTGAATTCCTTATCTGTGACGTTCAAAAGGTACAGCCGTTAGTGACTTAATTAAAACATTTCTTCTGAAACCGCTTTGGTTTTTTTACAGCCAACAAAGACACATCATGTAGGTAATATGCATATGACTGTTCAGTCGATTTCAAGCAATGAAGACAACGCAATTTAATTTCACTTACAGCCTTATTCTATCGAAATTGTGTATCACAACTTACTGAAGTTGAACTGCCTGAGGTCAAGATTTGTCATTCTACATTTTTCTCGTACACTCATTCGGCGTCCAAGTCCAAGGAAAATGGTGTTGTCAAATTTGTGCGACGGACTGAAAAGATACTCCTTTCCTTCGGGATAGATATCTACCAAACGTAGATCTTCGGCAGGCCATTCTGATATCAGCACAATCGATGCTAAATACATGGATTGACAAAAGTATGATTTGATTCACACAAATACAAATGTATAAAACAGCCATTTACGAAGTTTTATTTTCATTCACGTTATAGCTAAAAATAAAAAAAGATGGGATTTTGCTACCTGAAGTGCAAACACCTACCAAAGGTTTTGTCGTATTTTATAGCAGCTCTGAGTAGCAGGTTGACCAGATGTGGCGGAGTGCTGACTATCGTGTTGCTCAAAAGTGTCAAATTATCAGTTCCAACAATACTCCGTGCACATAATTCTTGTAATGTTGTGGGCTCAACTTTGTTTTGCCTGAATTTTTAAAGAACATTTAAAGAGCATCTAGCAAAATAGCATCTGAAACAAGAAAGTCCTCCTGCGTGAATGCAAGAGGCATACCACCCGCTGCGTAGCAAGTGCTCACTCTGCTGTCCTATCCCGGGGGGGGGGAGGAAAGCGTACCCTATCCCTGACCTCTGACCCGGAGGGGGGTAACCCTATCTCTGACCTGGCCGGAGGGGAGGGGGCGTTACCCCAGGGTATCCCCCCGTTAACAGACAGACGCCTGTGAAAACATTACCGTCCCCGTCGTACTACGTACGCGGATGGTAAATATTTACTGCCATATTTTGAAAAAAAATACAATCGAATTCATGCTATTTTGATAATGTCAGTTTCACCATTAGATATTCGAAAAGAAAATTATCTTACGGCGTTTCTTCTTGCACAGCAGTAGCTTGTCTGAGAAGTCTGTTGGAATCATTGCTGCATTGAAGTGTGTCGTAATCAACATGATCGAGGGCTTGGTATGTTACGTACATCACACCACTGAGAACATTCCTAATTCTGCAAATACACAATGTTCCAAACGTGTGGTTATAGATCATGCATTCAAGGAGAGCCAAAGGAAGGGATCATGCCTTCCAAGAATGACTGTCTATGTCATCTTACTTATTTTCTAGATAGTTACGTTTTTTTCTAAATTAATGCACAAATGTCTATCGAATAGTCTTTTTTCCTTAACGTTTATTTTTCAACCTGAAAGCAACATTTTGTTTGCGATAATACACTATACTCGCTACTCTTCATAACCCTTTGCAGGTGAAAGAATTGGCCCTTTCGTTTGCAAATTATAGCTTTTTATTCGTCTCAAAATAATATAAAAACGTGCCCACACTATTGAAAAACCTGTACTGCAATGTTTTATCGCAGTCTTAAGTGTTTATTTCTTTGCAACCGCTCAAAAAGTAAGCTATAGATGCTCCACCTTGCTTGAATCCAACTCTGTGTCGTTCAATGCCCTTAAAATTACAATGGGTAGGAACCAATGACCAAAAAGATGCAGTTTCAATCTAACTTGAGTTCACCAACTTTCTGATTCCATTTATGGTGACATTATGATCCTAAAATACTATCAAAAGGACTGAAAAAGCGAAATCACTTCTTTTAGGACGAATGTGCTTCTTCCAAACTACGGAGGTCAAAGTTCAACACACCTGAAGTCACGTGACAAGAAAAATGGAGGAAGTGGGGAAAGTTTATGAGAAATCTGCGGCTTAAAAAACTTTTTGCACCGTGGTAAATAAGATAGCATTTTTGTGTAAAGTGGTTTGCACATCGAGAATACATTATGGGGAACTTGTGTAGTGTGGAAGGTGCAATAGATCACTGGATTTATGTTAAAACTGGCGACAGGAAAGATGCAGGAACTGACGCTAACATCAAAGTTATACTGTACGATGTCAAAGGCACAAAATCTCCGGAGATTTCATTAACTTGTCACTTCAGAAATGATTTCGAACGTGGGCAGACAGACACATTTCAATGTCCACCTCTTGGTAATGTGGCTGACATTAATGTTTTGGAGTTATGGAGGGATGGAAGTGGGGTGTCGTCAGATTGGTTTTGCGAGGTGATCATGGTCAACGATGCCAGGAGAGAAAAATGCTTTTACTTTCCAGTTCACAAATGGATCAGATCAGATCGTCACTACATGATCAAAGTTGGAGATACTAGTCTTCCACAGCATGATCCATACTTAGATCAACGAAATCAGGAGATTGAGGAGAAAAAACAGTTGTATCAATACAGTCAACAAGCACCAGATTTACCTGTACAGGTACGATTCTCCTAACCCAATTGTGAAAGGGGCGTGGCTTGAACTGAAAAGGGAATTCCCCTGCGGCAATTCAGAAAAATGTTTTTGATCACTTTGGATTTAATCTAACATTTTCGTCTTCGTATTTAACTGTATTTCAGGGTGTAGTGGTAGTTGCCTTCATGGGCCAATCATGTCCGCCTTTAGTCACAGCCATTGAGTAAATATTGTTATCAGTTGTTTCTGATATCGTTGACCTGGTGCAATGTTTATTTAGTGTTCTACTTGCAAAACTTGTCACTCAGATCGTCTCCCAGGTTCGTTCTGGTGCACACGTATTATGATTGCACATCGTAATTAATCGATGTAAAAGACATCCGTTCTAATTTTTGACACTGGAATTTGCTATTTTCTTTGCTTTACCTTCGAAGACAACTTTTGGGGATTTCATTCTCTGATCATTAAGTTATTTGCATTGGAAACACCCAATACAGAAAATCTTTAATCAACAGTATGTTATGAAATGAATGACTTACAAAATTCGGATTAGAATACACGCGCAGATTATTTTAATCACTTTAACCTGTGTGATTTGCTTTGTAGATTTATGAGCTTCCAGAGGATGAGCAGTTTTCAGACGAATACAAGGTAAAACATTGCTTGCGAACATGTGAAATTATTCTCAAGACTATTGTTCCATAGGTGATTCATTCCGAACATAGCGATCAGGATTAATGGATAAATATTTAACCATACCTGTAACCAGTTGTGCAAAGCACTACCATGAAGTCATCTTCCTGACTGATCATTTTGTTTCTTACTTGTAGTTAAAGTAAATTGTTTGTGTGCATTACATGTATGAAATGGAAATGGAGAAGTTATGACTTATACATTATTAGCACTCTTTGTTTTCTGTATTGCCTCAATGTAATACGTATTCGAACGTTATTTCACAGTTGATATGGGGAATTGTGTAGTATGGCAATTGTTTGACTCTTAGAAGGGTATAAAGGGTGATTGCATAGGTAACATTTCTGACCAGTATTGAAAGTAAATTTGTATTGTAGTGGGACTTGATGAAACTGAAGGCTGAATTACTCGCAAAGAGTGCGTTAACACGTATTACAGCTACACCGTGGGAAGGTCTAGAGGATCTCACAAACGTCTACACATTCAGTTCAGCCTTTCCCAGACCTAAGGTACTTATTTTCAAAACAATCACTTGACTGATACTCATGTAAGTCTGACATTAACGTGATGTTTGTAAATATAGGCGCTTTCTGTACCGAACAAGTTTTTTGTTTGACATTGCAATATGCACATAGTACGGTATATCCAAGCATGACCTTGCTCCATAATATTCCTGCAGTATTCTTGGTAACATTCTTTTAGGAGGAAATGAGAGAAGTCTCGGTAAGAATTTGTTGCTGGTTTAGAAGGGTCTACGAAAGTAAATTACATTCTGAATTTGTGTAGGATATCGTATGTACAGAACTGCAGGATTTAGTTTTCCGTGAAAAGGTGTCACTTGACAGATCATATTTAACTTAGTGACAAATTAGAAGGACATCAACAGTGTTCTTTGCTTGTGTTTTCCCTAGTGTCTGGAACGCTGGAGTCACGATGCTTGGTTCGGAGCACAGCGACTTGTTGGTTGTAATCCTCTTCAGATTAAACTTTGTACATCTCTGCCAGAAAAGTAAGAACATTGTTCTTGAACTTGTTGTCTCCTTTCTTTGTACCGAATGGCCCTTAATGTGTACTTGATTCAGTGTCACCAAAGTTCCGTTTACTCTTGGAAAGATTCTTTTTGGGGAATATTTAGTTATTAAACACTTCATGATCAATTCATTAAATGCATCTTTTTATTAAATGCGATTCTAGATTACATTTTTCATTTCAGTATGGGTGTTACAGCCGAAATGTTACGACCTTTCCTTGAGGGATGGACTGTCAAACAAATTGTAGATGCCAAAAGATTATTCATCGTAGATCACAAAATCCTGGAAGATTTACCAACAAGAAATGACCGACCAGTAAGAAAGAAGTGGTTACATTCAATCAAAACATATTTCTGTGCAGAGTATCACTATTTATGTGACAATAAATGTACATAATGGCATTATTTATTCTGTTCTCTTAGATCTGTGCACCAATAGCATTATTTTTCCTGAATGGAGACAAGCAATTGATGCCAATAGCTATACAACTACACCAGGACATTGCACCAGACAATCCAGTAAGTGAACGGGACGGAACTTCTTCTTTAAGCGAAATATAAAGATTTTGGACAAATTTTAAACACATCTAAAACGAACTAGTAGCAGGAATTAGTCTTGAATTGAAACCTAAAAATGAAAATTTATTTCAGGTATTTTTATGCAATGATGCCCCATTCACATGGATGCTGGCAAAGATGTGGTTCAATCTCGCCGATGCTTCTGTACATCAAGCTCTTTCGCACTTAGGTATGCTATACATATTACATGTAAAACTTGAAGTGATGCAGTTAGGATATGGTATTAAGCAATATGCAGCAAGATTTCTGTGTCGAAGTTGTTTTTCAGCAAACGAATTTAACCCAAACCTCAGTAACTGTTTTTACACTGTTTGATTTTATGACTAACTCCTTAACCCTTTCGTTTACTCGACGCACTAATCGTCTCTGTATCATAATTAGTCAATCGTCTCTGTAAGTACATGTTC
>JBCAUG010031620.1:0-10236 GCA_038406175.1 Haplosyllis leylae
CTTGCTATCCGGAAATGGAGCCTCTCTGGTAGAGGCTGCCGTATCCTTACCCAGGCTGGCATACAAAAGAGGGGGCCACCTTTTACAGCGGCGCCACATATATAAGATTTAAACCATGATAATTCCTAAAAAAGCGTTTTATTTCTGTCATATCTGACAGATCTATCCGATTTGCTTATCGTTAAAACCCCAAATAACACATTCGAACATGTCGAAGGATGAAGGAGAGAATTTAGTTGCACTAAATGACGTAAAAGTAGTTGACAGATATTTTGTCAACAAATGACTGTGAGATGAATTCAAATGATAGTCTTATTCCTTATCATTTTACGAAAAACAGTTTTAATAAGTATAATGTATTCCTGTTCACGAGGCTGATTGCGTTGATGAAATAAAACTGGTTTATTAGTCAAAGTACGTTATGGACAGGTACTTTCCCACATTCTGTCATCTCTTTTTTAACTCAATTTGATTAATTGCTCAATTAGAAAAATGTACGCCCTTTTGAATAGCTATTCTTTGGCTGTTGTTTGTGCATTCTTGGTACTTTCTGTTGCCAAATCCCACTGTTTTTACGCGTTGTTACCTATCTTTACTTAAGATATTATTACTGGCTATTGTGTACTTAAATAAGAAGATCGGTGGCTGTTTGTTAACTTTTCATTTGTACTTCACCTTTCAGTCGGCAAGGTTAACACTAGTCGAAGTTACCTGTAAAACATTTCCTGGTACCTAGCTTGGTGTCTGAATTATGATATGTTGCGGCACCTTTAGAAGACAACAATACGGAACGATGGAGTTTCAGAAAATAACTATTTCTGTAATGTGGAGAATAGCTATGATACGTTTCCATTAAAACTAAGTTGATTTCAATCCTTTTCGATTGGATTTATGAACATTTCGTCTTGCCCTTGAACACTTATTTTTGCTCTTTTTGATTGAAGTCTCATGTTACAATATAAGACAACAATCAATGAGTTCTTTCCTTCATATTTTTCGAGTCCGTGGAATGGCACATTACTTTATTCACTGTCTGTCATGCCTGTTTTCCGTCTTTTTTGCAAAGAAGAGTAAACGGTGTTTTTAAAGGCTAAAATGCAAGGTATATTGTTCACAAATTGAACGGTACATTTTGGGCGTGGTTTCATTCCTTCCTTAACCATTAACCGAATTAAACGTGACACAACACACAAGTCCTTGTGTTTATGTACTTCAATAGCTTCTTGCTTTTGCTAGTTCCAACAATGAGATTAAAGCTACATATGTGCGTAAGAACTAAGGGTGGGGTTGACAAAATAGCAATACAAACTGTAATTGTAAGAAAATGTACTTGAAATATAAAGGATGTAAGGATTTACACTGGGTCAAACGTTACGGAATATTGATGAATAAAAATTGAATTGACAATGTGTGTCAAACACAAAAGGCAAACGTAGCAGATAATCTTTCAGTATCCTTTAGTACTTTCAAAGGATTTCTGGTCAGACCACTTAACCATTGCAAGATATTTCATTGTGACAAAAACTAGCCTTTCATTCTGGTTACTGCCTTATTGACAAAACAATCCTTCTACGCTTTCTGTTTTTTTTCGTCATAGACATCGTAAACAGTGCGTAATATGCATTGTTACGGCTTCATTGTTCACTCCTGGTTGACTGGATAAAGTAAATTGTGAAGCTGCTTCATTGTGTAATGTGCTTTCTTCAGGATTTCCACTCCAAATAAGTGATGATGTTATAAACACAATAAAAACTCCACAGTGCATCAAAGACCATTTGTACAAAGCAATACCACATCCGGTATTCAAGTAGCTTGTCCAAATAGTTGTCCTTTGTACAAATTGTCAGTTGCACAAATTTCAGGATGATTCTTTTTATTTCATCTTTATACCAAGACTATTGAATTTGCTACTCATAAAGCCAGATCATGTATTAACATTATGTCCGGCATTCTGGTGTTTATGGATAACTGAAAGGTCAGAGACCTTAGAGGACAACGTTCATGTCGAAGGACAACACGTCAGTAAAGATTTTTGAATACTGGGGGTTTGTACAATCTACGTGAAATCACCAGGAAAAAATAAATTGCGTATTGGTCAATTTCTGTACACTGTTGTTCGCTTGTTTATGGTCCTGAATTTACCAGAAAACAATGTGGATTGTATTCCTTATACATGTAACCATCTGGTTTGAGTCAGTGAGAGTGAGAGTATTATCATATCTACCTCACTGATATACAAAAAGGAGTCTACTATTGTAAAAAGTAGATCTATCTCTCAGAGCACGGACTATGATTTAAACATTCTGTTAATGTTTTGTAGCAGCTTATCATTTGGTGATAGTGTATAGTTCAGTATCAATCGATAAGTATATTTTGAAAGAAAAATGCCAAAGGGAGTCCACATCATACTGGTGAAACCCAAACGATGAAGCACTACATTCTCTCATAGGAAATGTTCTGGCACAAGTAATTAATAGGCAGATGTACGTCCGGTTTCATACGTGTTGAGTATCCTAGTAACTAGTCTATTATTGTTTTAGGAACATCAGTATTAGTGAAGACACGTGGCGCGCCCTGGTGAAGGGAGAGTTGCTCCAGTATGAGGGGGAAATACTGGACGCCTTCTCGCACGGTATCAGCACAGACTCCACCATCAAACAGTGGGACTTCTGGGGTTCCTTTCTCTTCTGTGCGACGGTCTACACAACAATAGGTGAGCATGTCAAACACTAAAATAAAACGGAGGAATTTCACTGGTGGTTCGTGAATTCCAGGTAATAGTAATTCTAACAGAAAAGGCACCCAAGAATTGATTATTCCTATTCTTTAATACAAAAAGTAACATTTGTCCAATTGGCAATTAGCAATCGCAAATCACAGATTCGTGTAATTTGTGCACCATGAGCTTAATGACAAAACTACGTGTCCCCATGGCTACACATATCTTAACACATTTCACAGTCCTTTGATCTTCGTTTTTTTTATTTTTCCGTTTCCGGGGAGTAATCACGAAGCTCTTAACAATTACTGGTCCTAATAAACAGACAAGCTCTTTATTTGAAGGGTTAAATCAACGTCCAACTCAATATTAATATCCTATTCAAGATAGTGTCAAAACTTATCAAGAACTTACTGTTCATTGTTACCTACTCCAACGGATTACCACTGCTGGGGAAATGTATTCCATTTCTGTCCAAAATGTGAAAGGTTTCAATTATATGCCATAAGGAAATAATATTTAAATTTCATTAAATGCAAACCATGGAAACCAATGTAAATAAAAATTCCACAAAATACACGCTGTAAAAGTAGAAAAGTAGAAGCAGAATAGTTCTATTCAGGGTGGATCCAGAACTTTCCCTAGGAGAGGGCACCTGTCCGTGGTCGGGGGTAACTACCCAATATTTTGATAATATTTTCTGGAAAAGCCTATGGAATTAAAGAAATTTTGGTCTGTTGGGGGGGGGAGCGCACCGGGAGCAACCCCTCAGATCCGCCACTACTATTTACTGTGGAGACAGGTCACTTAGCAGATTTTTAGCCAAATCCTCTTGTGCCTGATAGTCTCAGTTACCGTAATAAATAGGTGATTGGATATGTCCACACAAAAATTATGCCACTGATAAACTACTCAAGATCAGTGCTTTAGTAAATACATATGGCTCGGGTGCTGGTCTCTGGTTGAGTCTTGCAGCCACCAGCGGATATGCCCAAAAAACACTGGGCTTAAGAGGAAATAAATTGTCTGGGAAGATGTGTTGTTATCCACAGAATAGAACTGTCCTCTCTCATTTTCAATGTCTTGGGTCCAAACGACATGCTAACCTTTCAACAAAAAAAATTATTGACGGCTCGTCTGAGCTCATGGGACAGTTTTGGTGACTTATTTTGGAAGGTCGAGAACACTGTGCATACACTTGAGTTATGTGCCACATACACAGTGGTGGGAAGCCCCTACCATGGCTCACTTATGACCTATGCATGACTCATGTGTGAGTTTCATGTGGCTTGAGTTACCCTGTAGCACCCGTGTGGCTACCGTTCGAGCGACTTGAGTGAAATTGTGCACTCCTTGACATTTTTAGAATGTATCCGCATGGTTTCTTTTTGCAGGATACGGTCACATAGCGCCGGCTACGGATGCGGGTCGGATCTGTTGCATCCTGTACGCCATCATAGGGATCCCTCTCTGTCTCATAGTGATGGCTGATCTCGGCAAACTCTTCACCAGGGGCCTCAAGTTCATCTGGAGTTTCGTCAGGAGGTTCTACTACACTGGAAACTGTGCCAAAAAGACTGGAGCAGGAGTAGGAGCAGGAGCGGGAGTAGGAGCGGCTCCTTCCAGAGCAGCGTCAGCGGCCGGGAAGAGAGACGAGGACGTCTATATCGTGGATGATGAGTTCAATTTACCCCCTATTATCGCCATATTGATAGCGATCATTTACATTTTACTCGGAGCCGTGCTCTACATCCAATGGGAGGACTGGACATATCTGGAGGCGTTCTACTTCCTGTTTGTAAGCGTTTCTACCATTGGCTTTGGTGACGTCCTTCCGGCTCATCCGCGTTACTTCCTAGCAACGTCAATCTACGTTCTGGTTGGCTTGTCCCTCGTTGCTATGGTGATTAACGTAATCATGGACTCGCTGAGTAGCACGATCACCAAAGCCAAAGAGACGGCTGTGGACGTTGGTAAAACGATCGGTATCCCCCTGGAGGATCTACTGGCTGATATCGAAGAGGAGGAGTACGAAGCTCAACAGAAGAAGGCCACAACGCCGGTCATAAACCTGGCGCAGATTCAACCAGCAAAGAATGGCACCAAAAAGTAAAACGGTAGGTTTACACGTAGCTTTTTTCAGCCGAAATACTGAGTTATCGTTTAGCATTGTGCCATTGATGATGGCGTGAATAACAGACAGAATGGATCTGCAACCCATTGTGTCCGTTAAACGCTCCGTTATCATTTGGCAGAATAACAGGATAATAAACGCTACGTGTAAACAATCCTAAAGAAGATATTCCACATGCTGATTGAGATTCTAAAACATAGATCTAAGTGAAAAACTCAGCGGACTGTCGTCATTGATGTAGACAATTACAGATCATTACAGAAACAAGGAGGCCATAAAAAAAGCTACTGAGAGTGTATTCACCCAAAGCTGTGTATTAGCACTTGTCAATAACATGCGCATTAGGATGATGGCCCTACATCCTTTTTAGTATTCGAATCTAGATCATTGTCCCCTACATCTTTCTATTGCAGCAAAAATGCAGTTTACACGGCTCAATCTTAATAAAGGGCAAAATATCCACAGTAAGAATCGTGCGGATGGCGTGTGCCTTTGACGCAAAATATTTGCTCACATCAAACAGACAATTCAACAGTATAATAATTCAAAGGATATCAAAATAGATCATCTGCTGTTCGTTTTAAACTTGTGGTCAGGGAACCGAGGAATCAGCAGTGAGGAAATACAAACGTTCAGCACCAACAATCAAATCAAAATGATATCGAGACGTTGAATACAAGTATCAATCAAGTTTTTTCCGAACAAGAAAAGAACTTCCTTTGAATTCAGTGAATTCAGTACAGTCAGCGATTACGACGAAATTAGGGGTGTACGCATAGCTGTGAGGCTCAAGAAGTCATCCAATCAAATTCTTTTGATGAAAATGGTTGTCACAGAATTCACTGAATTTTAACAACGGCCATTTCGGGAAATCTCTACTGTGATGTACGTCAAATGCAAACAAAGAAAAGGTATTGTAAAACTTACGATAGACTACAGAAAAATTCTACAGAAAAAACAAGGTAGTGACTGAAACATGTTAATGTTCCAAGCACCAAATATAATAAACAATAAACATTATTCGCAAAACAGGTTTTCAAGGATAGTTCATTAATTAGATGATCGGCTTGGAAATTTGCCAGATACGCTCAATCATGTTGTGTGGGTATTAAACTTTTACAGTTTTGTGAATTTGTGTTTTAGTTTTTCTGCATCAGTTATATCGCCAATACCTCATGGCAGCCTTTTTCGGTTTCATCAATTGTTCATGAGATGTCAATCAATAATAGATTCTATAGTTTAAGGCCCATTCACACCCATGGAAAGCGAAAACGAAACATTTCATCGATATTTGCCATTAAGTACTTTTTTATCTTTCTCGCTTTCGCTTGGTGTGAATAGGCCCTATGGCGAAAATGTAGTCCACAGAAATAAACGATCGGTGTTTCATATGTCAACGTTAATTAGTTATAACGTTAAATGAAAGACATGCTTTACTGCAAATGTCACACGGTGGAACAAGTTACAAAAAGGTATACCGGTGGAACATCCTGACGGAAGAATATCTAATCCTGACAGATTCGTAAATAGTTTTACAATGATTGTCTATTCTTTGGACACTAAATTCTAACTGAACCATTAGTAGCAATCATCGCCAAATATGGTGGCCCAGTTAACCAATGACCTTTGTTGAGGTGTTAATGGGTAAAGCAGCATTGCGAATTAGTATACGTGGAAATGAATGGACATCCGAAAGTGCGATCATTTCTAGTAATGTAAAAGGATTTCTTCTGATAGACAGCCATTATAAACTATTAAAGAAAAGGTCAGAATTAGCTATTCTTCCGGTACAGTGTGAAATTTAGTTCTTCACGACAGACAATTTTGATAAATATCTACTGGAGTCAGTAATCTTGAATAACACTTACCAGTGAAATTTAAATTAGGGTTATTCCTAAAATTTGAACTTTACATCTGTAGATCTATCAGATAGGCTTGTCGTGAAAATTCTGAATATCTAGATGATCATTGCATGATTTTTAATTTTTAGGAAAAGAGATATTCTAGTTTTTCAATATATGCATTTCTGACAGATCCGACAGATCTTCAAGTGGATTTCTACTCCTTGCTATTGTTTGTGTCAATTATTTGAAAATGTACCCGCAATCTAGCAAGTACTGGACATATTGAATAACCCTTACATTTAAATTTTAATTTACAACTATTCTTAAAAATTGCATTTTATTTCTGAGAGTTCTGTCAGATTTGCCTATCGGGAACAACTGGAGTATAAAGATGCCTGCCGAATGAACTTCGTCTAAGTAATGGAAACTTAGGTATTTAAATTGTGTATCAAAAATGGCACACGGTCAAATTATTGTGATTTTACCTGTGCAGGAGGTACAAATAACCTGTTAATTAAATAATAAAATAACACATTAGTTGAAGTGTCAGTATCTTCTGGTGAGTAAGGTCCATGGACACGAAATAATGGACAATGTATGGGGTTGTCCTTCAATCAGACTGCAGTATTATCGTATATTTCCCCATGATGATCAGGCCTAAACAATAAACAGGTCTCAGAAAGATATTAAACTGAATTGTTTTGTCCTTTTTGCCAATATGTCAGAGCTTGGTATTTCGTGCTGCTTGTTTGTTTGTTCGTTTTAAAGTAATTCAAAAGTGCAATAGTACACAATATCAGAAGCAGTTTTGTTTATTTTGTACATTAGATCATGTGCCAATGTAAACGTGATGCAAAAATGGATGGTCCGAGAATAAAGTGAACGAAGTGAAGCCTCGTTTGCAGTCAGTAAAAGTGAGGGGCGATAAGGAATGTGAAAAATTTAATGGTACATTCACACTGTCTGACACTGAGACTGAGACCGAAACTGAAACGATCAAATGGCTACAGAACGTGTCTCTCTCTGTGCACTGTGAACACCTAAACATAATCCTATACAGTCCGTTTTGTATCAGTCTCAGTATTGGTCAAGTGTAAACATACAAGACTCGTTGTTGTTCGTTTGACAGCCTGGAAGTCAGATTCAACCATTAAGTGTGAATGGCCTTCACGAAATGATAGTAAATGAGCAATGCAACTAGTTCAATTGAGGGTGTTACCGTTTGAGGCAAAGCTTCGTTAATATGGTTTGAAATACCCTGTGATATTAATTGTAACATGATTTTACACACCCTTGTTTTGACACAAAAAGAAAGGCATTTTGAAAATCCTGGATGTGTTATTTTTTATTTTTCCTATTTCAAAAATTATTCGGCTTTCCTAGACTGGTGAATTTTAATTTCGTCAAATTTAATTCTCCCGAAAAAGTATCAGATCAAATCGGTTCGGATCAAATTTAACGATCATTGCGATGTTTCTTCCCTTAACACATTCACAAACGGTTTTCCAATGAGCACACAATTCTGGTCTGTAAAAAGAAAAGTCAAAGCTGGAATTGTAGCTGTTCATCATCCCGATTTGGGAATCGACAACTCCATCACAATCGAGTTCTACTGTCTAATGTTTAAAGACCATAAAGGAAATATTTTGAAAGTCCCAACGCTATTCATTGCTCCTTTTGTACATTAAAGCCAGAATCTCCTTTTCGTGATCTATTTTTGCAGGGACGAGAGGTAGCGTGCCTATTTTTTTACCCCATGGAGAATGTACAATTAATAATTAGAATCTAAATTGGTAGATCAGTGTAGCTTTGGTTCAGATGAAATGTCGGTGAATTGTTTTGACAGAGGCAAACTCCAGAATTGGAGTGGAATGAGACTGACAACTTGAACATCAATGCGGTGTAGGTGATTATCGCTGCAATGATCTGAAAATGAAAAAAAAATCTGTAGGACAAAGTATTTTCAGTAATTTTTCCAATTCCTTATCTATCCATTGTATGAAGGGTACGTACTGTGAGTAGGAGTCCCTTGTCGACCGTGATGAAGCCCCAGATGGTGTACCCTGTTGACTGGTGCGTCATCTGCTTTAAGAACATCTGCAACAATAAAAATTATTCTGGTTTTTACAAATATGATCATTTAGTCCAAGAACTTAATAAAATATTTCACATGCGATTGAACCACAAATCAAATCAAATAACAGTCAAGTACTTTTACATTTTAGACTTGATATCAGTTCACCATACTAAGGATTATGACCTTTTTGTTCACAGAACAATTTTCGCCTTATGTTCTGAAGCCGAGCACGAAAATTATTCACTTTGACCATCTGTAAAATATCTGCAACTAAACGAGTTCAGTTTTGAATGTACAAAGTCTGGTTTGTGAAACAGAAGATAACTGCAAATTAAAGCTGTCAGTATTTCGGACAACTATTGATCACTGAGCAAATACAACTGACTGAAGTGTCTAGCTGAAACGTATGTCTTTGACAGAATGTTTTCCAGAGTTTTCAATGTGTATTGTTAAATACACTTTGATAACGAAGTTTCAATCAATTTAATTTGATAAATTAGTAATTGATGTTCTGCAGTATCCACACAGAATATTACCATTCAGTTTGTGTGCAACGGTTTTCATGCAATAATGTCTTCAGACATCGATTGGATATGAAACGAAAGAGTTTTCATGTGTACTGGGTAAGATTCAATCGTCTCTGCGATATATTGATTACTACATTAACGTTTCCTATTATTTTCAATTGAAAGTTGGGACCGTATTTTTACAGAGAGAAGTTGAGTTGTATTCGCCTTGACTTAATAACATCCAATTCTGAGTGGTTCGTTAAAAGTTTTGTGTTTGTTGTTCATGAGAATTTTTTTAAGTCATTTCTCGGATACCAAATTTTAACTGAAGTAAAAAAAATCCATTGCCAACCATTATATAGCTTACGAGTCAGAATTGGAAATTCTTTCGGCAGGGTGATATTGAGACGACATTACCTGACACGAACGCCTATCCTCGTCTGACAGCTGTCTCTGATCTACGTCAAGCAATGTCGATATTGGTGCTTGAGCCTGATAATGTAGGAAAAGTAAAAAGTGTAAATTCTAAATCATATTGACAAGCCTTTGATTTATGGAGCTACGTGCTCCATCACCCAATCAGCAAATGTAGATGTATTTTACAAAAAAGGAGAAAATACTGACACGTGGCATCTTATGTTTCTTGAAAAAAATGCAATTTGCTCCACCACCCAGTCCCCTCCTGTCTCCGTACCCCAGTCCTCAGATCCCTTACTTCTCAATCACTGCCCTGAATCCACACTTCATTCCCTTATCCTCTTTCCCACACACTTGGCACCGTACTGCATAGAGATGGTGGTCATTTTTCTTTTTAGAGGACATTAGTCCTTTTTGTAGGGCCGCTGTTACCCCTGTCTGGAACTTATGGTAACGTCTGCCTGAAAGCGGCTAGAATCCCAAAGTTGCGTAGCACGTAGTAATCATGTAAATACTGTGGTATGTAATCAGTAGAA
>JBCAUG010031631.1:0-10235 GCA_038406175.1 Haplosyllis leylae
TGGGTACAATTTTGTGACTGTTGGCAGGGTATGGATAGAGGTATGAAAAAGCACTTTAGTGCTATTTGGTGGCAGGCGGAGAGGTGGAAAATCGGGGTCGGCAGGATAAGGGTTAACATTGAGTTAATGATTATGCAAATGTTGACGCAAAAATGGGTTTGAACCCATTCTCTATTGCATCACCATTCACTCAATACAAAACTTGACGTCGACACAAACGCAGATGTTAAGTGTAATCAGACCTTTAGCTAGCTAATGCTGTGCATCCTAAATGAACTTAAACTACAATTCTACGAGCCTTTATACTTACAAATCAAGTTTTGGTGTTGCAAATTTTGGAACCGATATTACTCTGGCAGTTTCACCGATCTCCATCAGCATTAATGTCAAATCAAGTGCTGCGGAAAAGTAATGGATTTGTAGCTATGCTAAAAGAATCTTGTTTATTACACAAACGAGGCACTGTTCTGATGTATCGACTAATATGTGAGGGGCAAGATATTTTTCCAGGGAATCCAGAGCTGAAAATAACACTCATCCGATCGTCAATGGCGACTAGATTTCTTTTTGGGCAACCTGATTTTAAGATCTGGTCGTCCAGATGGACAACTAGGAATATCAGTAAAAAGTCAAAAATATTTTAAGTTAGATTATAAAGTACAATAAAATAAACATAAGATATGATTATTTTTTACAATGTGTGTGACTAGATGGCAATAAATACAGTTGTGAAATTAATTTTATTTATCCGGACAAGTTAAAAGATGATCCCGGCAAGTGAAAATTTTGTCATCCGGTTTGACGACTGCCTTTAGATCGTTATTTTCAGCTCTGGAATCATCTTGAAATACCCTTTTTACAAATCAACTTTAGGAAAGTGCAAGTAAAAGAAAATTCGGGCACATTTTAAAGTGAAAGGATAGCGCTGTTTCAAAGGAACAAAAAGGAACTTTTTCATTTTTTTCCAATAATGTTTTCTTTTTATCAACATTAAACCAAATTGTTCCTAATATTTATTTCTTGGGAGATTTAGTTTCAAAGGGAAACAAAGTTTAACAATTAAAAATGTTACTACCTTGCACAACTTCTAAATGGCCGAGAATACATTTGAAGTTTGTTTTCTGGTCCACTACTGTACCATCTTCCAGTTTGATCGTCACATTGAATGTACAGACTTCTCCAAAATTTGGTCTAGTGTGAACTCCTTTACCTTTTGACAATGTCTATGAGTATGGAAAATTTAATGTTGTTATCTACATGAGTAATGGTAAGTACGTTCGCACATTTAGTTTCATGCACTGCTATATTATTCTAACAAGAAAAGCTAAATTTACCTCTTTAATAAGTTCTCCACTTCCAAAAATATCTGTAACATCTGGTTTGTCTGCAGCTTTTTCGGAATCACGACTGTCATCCTTTTCACTGGCTTTCTGTAATTCTTCGTCTGAATTGATATGTATTTCAGCCGATGACTCTTCGTCTGTGCGAACCTCTACCGAAGCATCACCTTCATTATTGTCGTCGTTATTTGTCGGGCTTTTTTCATTTTCATTGGAATTAACTTCCATGGCATTTGCGTTTGTTTCCGTTTGCGTTTCACTTTTGCCATAAATAGTTTCGGTCTGCTCAATCTTTAGATCAGTATCTTGTTTTTCTTTGTCAGCAGGTTCAAATGAAGTATTTTTATTTTCAAGTGATCCATCCGTAGTTTCTTTATTTCCCAGAGGATCTAGATAATATAGGAGACGAGATAAAAAATTACATGTGATTACTGACTTCATTTTGAGGTTAACAATCACCTCTCTTTTATGGATATAATCAGTGGCGTTTCTAGGATTTCCCAGATAGGGAGGCATCAAACCCTGCAGATGGTGGCCGCCAACCTACTATTTGACCAAATTTTCCTGAAAACTGAATGAAAACAAAAGTTCTCCTGTGTGACTACAAGAGGCATACTACCCACTACGTATCCTGTTGGGGGGGCGGGGGAGGGGTACCCCTGTCTTATCCAGGGGGAGGTTGGGGAGGGAGGGAGGGGTACCCTTGTCCTGTCTGGGGGAGGGGTGCCCCTGTCCGGTGCGGGGTACCTCCCTCCCCTCCCCCTGTGGACTGACAAACTGAAAACATTACCTTCCCGTTGTACTACGAACGCAGTCAATAATGAAGAAATTCTGGCCCGGGGCGTGTCCTTGACACCCCCTAGATCCGCCAATGCTAATAACCAGTCATTGGTGCCGTTCGTTAATCACAATGTGATCATCATCTACAACCATAACCCCGGACTAACATACAAGCCTTAAATCTGTCTTGTGTGGATACTGGTATGAATACCGCCCGCGTATGTTATGTTTTCACAGGTGTGTGTTCACAGGGGTCGTACCCCCAGGGGTGGTACCCCCAGCCTCTGATCCCACATCCTTTCTGGGGTGGGGGGTACCCCCTAGCCCTGTCACAGATCCTGCTGAGGGGGGGGGCAGGTTGGTACCCCAGCCAGCATAGGTACCCCCATAGGATAGACAGACAGGACAGGGGGTATCCCCTAGAAGGACAGGACAGGTGATACCCCCCAGGACAGGGCAGGGATACCATCCCCGGACAGGACAGGGGGTACCCCCGTCTCGGAAAGGACTGCCCGCCATCCCAGGCAGGAGAGCACCAAAGAGGACTGTCTTGTGTTTATGGGATGAACACTTTACGCTACATTGTCGGTAAAACAGTATTTGCAGCGTCTTGGCTGTACACAATGACATTAGCTGGATATGAAGGGTGCAATTCTGATTTAGAATCTATGTCAGGTTCTGTCCATAATAAATGTCAAGAGTTTCAAGTGTGTTTTGTAAAGAGTTCCGAATTCTGTGCTTCCAAGAGCCGATTTTTAACAAAGCAAAAACATGTTTAATGTATTTTTATATAACACATGGAATATTGAAGCAAGAATGTTTATCAGCTTTGTGTCGCACCGCTTGAATTTGCTTGTGCTTGATATCATTTTTGGATGCATGAAGGTTCATCAGTAAAAAGTACACAGTATATATTAGCATTTTATTGGTTGTGTTGTTTTTAGTCAAGTCAAATCTGGTGTCATCCAAAAAGACCCTATGTAGATGATTAAAATTTGAAATGTTTTAAAAATATTTTTAAAAAATTCTAAAAAAAACAAGAAAGTCCTCCTGCGTGAACGCAAGAGGCATACTGCCCGCCACGTAACAAACCTATCCCGGGGGACTTATGTCCCCTAAAAAAAATTTTTTTTTGAAAAAAATTAAAAAAATTTTGTGGGGGGCACTAGGGTACCCCCCTGGCTGGGGTATCCCCTGGCCAGGACTGGGGTACCCCCCTGTGGATGGACAGACACCTGTGACCCCCCCCACTAGGGTACCCCCCCCCAGCCAGGACTACGGTACCCCCCCTGTGGATGGACAGACACCTGTGAAAACATTACCTTCCCCATTCCATCGGAATGCGGGCGGTAATTAAAACAATTTTCTTTGGTCCAAACATCTGGTGTTATTTCATGGGGGGGGGGGGGGGGGGTTCAAAAAATCAAAGTTGCTCAGCATGGTCTGAAACATGTTCTCATTTTGGATATGATCTGATGAAATTTTGTATTTGAGCTTACAAACAAGCAACCACCCAACCAACCATTCATACATACACTACAGTGACCAGATAAGTCGCTCCGCTCAATGAGGCAGCGCGACTAAAAATGAAGGGTTTGGTACAATCGTACTTGGCGACAGTGCTTACTGCAGTACGGTTATGTAACACTAGCCATGGCATATGGCTCACCAGCTGTTCAACTTATATCCCCTCCAAGATCTGATTCCACATAGTCCTTCACATGTTCAAGCAATAGAGGGGATACAACTTGAACAGCTGATGAGCCCTGTGGCTAGTGTTACTTAACCCGTGCCGTGGTAAGCACCGTTGCCAAGTATGATCTACATTTCTGTCAAACATTTTCACAGACTAACTCTTAATCAAATCTTGTCTAACCTTCTAACCTGAAGTGTTGTCATTGCGTCATAATTCCTATCCCATTGCAAGACTAAGACTTTGTGGATAAGAATATGTACAGTTATCGTAACAAAAAATCTACTCTAATTATTCAACTTCACTGTGGTGTGTGTGAAACACGAGCTACAATTCTCTGGATCCTGTAAATATCATGTGTACTAGAGCGATAATGCGTTTTCATTGGATTTTGAACAATTCCTCTGCATTTCTTGTTGCAGCACACCAAACAATAGGTTCTTCACAATAAGTGAAAATATTCAAAGTATGTAAAAACATGTTGCAGTACTTACCCATTTTGTAGCCCAAACGTAGAATGTCCTCCAGAGCGTGTACCTTTGATCTCAAAGTTTGGGAAACACCTATACGGAATTCCCTTCTAAATACACGTCAGTTGGCGCATGCTTTGCATGATGTTGTCCAAAGTACATCTGATGAACAACTCAAGAAAATCACTTTTGTAAGGAGAAAACTCGTCTGAACGTTAAATATGGATATTGTTGCTCAATTAGTCAAATTCAATGCCCAAACAAATGGGAGAGACAAGCTATGCAGGTACGTACGTACACGGCTTTTCCTGAAGTTGTTGCCTAATAAGTCGATCAACATGTCAGGAACCAGTGAATTAATTCACGTACCGTACTAGTACTGGTACCTGACGTTGCATGGCACGAAGGATCAGTAATATGCAATATTACTTGATAGTTAAATTAGCGTTGACTTTATCAAATCTTCAGAAACTAAATTGATTAAATGTTGAGTTAAAATGAAACACACAACAGTGGCGTATCTAGGATTTCCCCGACGGGGAAGGGGGCGCCAACCTATTATTTTGCCAATTTTTTCCCGAAAACTGCATGAAAATGAAAGAAATTGGACCCGGGGGGCGTCCCTAGCGCCCCCTTAGATCCGCCACTGCACAACACTTCAGCAAATGAGACATTGTGGATATCCTTCTAGGTTATTCCAGTATGCAAGCAAATTCGGATGGTGGCACCTGCAACAGCATGCTATGCAGCCAAATGTAATAGAAAAACTAAAAATTCTGGAAAACAACCTAAGTGCCACTAGAAAAGGTAATTCACAATGTTTCACTTATCTAGAACAAAAATTAGGATGCTCTCGAAAAATAAATCGTACCGATTTGTTGTATTATGGCTAAATTATTATTCTGTTGCTTTCTGCTGTTGATTTTACAAATGAACTTAAACACGACCAATTCAGAGAAGAAATGAAGGTTTCAAAAGTCTTCTTTCCTTTCAGTTTTGCGTTTCGGAAAGAGTTTGGATCTACTGCAGGGCGCATTACGTTCCATACAACTTGACAACTTGATACTTAAATTAACGTTGACTTTATCAAAGATTAATCAAGCAGCTTATTTAGCTGTTGACCACCTAATATGGGCCGGTAAGATCGGACTGGCCGACACCAACACAAAAAAATGGGCCAAAGTTTCGGCAAGATTTTGGTTGGTCACTCTTGCTTTCAACCTTATCCGCAACGCCTATGATTTATACCTTATTTTATTGAAGTACATGGCCCTTCAAAGAAGGAAAGCAAAACTGAGTATGAATGGTAACGCAAATTATGGACCCAAGGAAAAAGAGGGCGATTCAATCCTCAAAAAATGCTTTGTTGAAAATAAAGCTGCCATTGTTGATCTCGTAAAAAATGTGGCAGATGTTACTCTTCCACTGTCCAGTCTGGGGTATGTGAATACTACTCCTGGATTCCAAGGTGCTATGGGCATTATCAGCTCAATTATGGGGGTCTTGGTTGTATGGGATCCACTTTTAAAATTGACCCCGTCGTGATTTTTTTTTAAAGGTGCAAATTTTACTTTTTAAAAGTATTTTTTAAAAGGTGAAAATTTTACCTTTCAAAAGTACATTTTTATTTGCCAATAGTTCATACAATTATGTACAATATGTATACATGTTTACAAGATGATTCTCGAGAATTACCTGTGTATCTTTAAGACGTCCGTAGTAATGTACAGTACTTTTCAAAGTTTAAATACTTTTACTTGACAGTAATAGCAAATATGAAAATACAAGTGCAAGCATTTTTAAAACACGCTCGGCATGCAAGGAAGACGACCAAAAAAAAAATCAAAGCAAACCAAATAGAATAAAATACTTCTCCCACCCAAAATCTCTTATCTTTCACTTGAAGAAAAATCACTTACATTTAAACGAGAACATTTACTGATATCACGTGATCAGTATAGTCTATTATTTAGTCTACATAGTTATGCTTACTATTCAGTTACTCAAAAATGTGTCATTTGTGTCTCTGTTTCTATCAATCAACGCGGCATTTATGCTGGAATTAGATTAATAATTAGTTCGTGTCCCTTTGGTGTGAAAAAAGGAAGATCACAAATTCCAACTAAATACGACGCTACGCGATGCTTCGATCAGACTGACAAGTGGTAGTATGAAACCAAAACCGCTGCTCACGTAACTAAAAATCTCCCTTCATATAATACGCCAAATATAAAAGCTGAAGCCCATACGGCACCCTTTTTTCTTACGAAAATTCAGAATTGTGGTTCGAATAAGTGCGTGCAAGGCTCCAAGTATGCCCCCAAGTTAGAAACATGGGAAGTATGTATTCTGTCGAGACACAATTACATGTATATGTATGTCACAGCGAAACGAAAGGCGCCTCACTTGCATCATATGTACTTAAAACAAGCAAGAAATTCTAATCCGTTATTATTTATTGTTATGCAGAGGCATCCAAAGTAAGAATCTTAGATGTAATGTTTCTAATATGTCAATGATACAGAGCAAATCCTATTAGTTCTTTACCTGGAACTACATACTCGGCTGCCTTTGTTGTACACAATTTATGGTTACCAACTTTCAGTAACGGTCATAATTACTGGTACTGTAGCTGAATTACAGTTTTCAAGGTTAAACACCAGAACGTCTAATTTCAAATAAAGCAGGAAAGTAATTATTTATGACATATTGCACTAAATCATGCAGAAAATATTATATGTACAATGTGCGTAAATTTGATTGAATTACATTAGCAATTACAAATTCTCCGAATTTTGTTTAAAAAACCATGTTACTTAAATCCTATATATTTCTGAGATAGGCCCCCAAAGGTGTAAACGACATCACTCGATACATCGCCGGTAACAACCTTTTGTTCACCAGTATACTTTGATTTGGTGAAGCAATTTATTAAATTTATACCAGAAGACATGCGGAACTCTTCAGTCTTTCAAGTTTGGTCCCTTCAGTGCTTTTATTCCTCTTTGAAACTGAGCTTCATGGCATGCAAACTCTATATACAATCAAACTGTTACTGTTCACATATTACTGTCTTTGTGAAAGCCAGTCAGGTCACGTCCCATACTCAATTGTAGTCGGGAAAGCAGTGCAAGCATCAGTTGATACGTGGGTGATTAACAATGACCTACATATACATTGCGGATTAAACTGAAGCAAATAAATACTTTCACAACAGTTATGTCATCGCAACAAGCAGATGTGTCCCAAGGTGGAACAACACAACCAAAGATATTCAATCAAAAGTTCCTGGTCTTCCAGGGATAACCTAAACAATGAAACAGATTGGAACGGTCGACCAGTTTGTCCAAGAAAAATATTTCAAAAAGGTACAAAATCCGACTCTGTTTAATTAAGATAATAAGTTTTTTTTTTCCAAGCCAACGACCCAAACCAATAATAGTTCAAATACATATACCTGCAGTGACCTTATTCCATTCAAACAGATATTTTACAAAACGAAACTAACTAAAGCAGCAAATGTACTCCATAAAAAAATGTCCCGTAGTCGTAAATGCTATGGTTAGGCGTTCATTATTAGGATGTTTTAAGAGTGGACGGATAGATGTTAATATTGGATCCAGAGTATGATTAATTGCAAACAGTCAGCTGGCAACATGAAAGAAACTGAAAAAGACCGGAAATCACCACATAAGCGCCACGTTACCCTATCACTCACTCGTCCTTTAATACACAAACGATCCTTATTTGCATCTTAGTCACTCGTAAAGATTGTTTAATCCATTCATGACAGAAATGTCAGTTGAAAAACAAGACAGTAATTCACACAAGATTGGCAATATTTTACAAAACAAAGTATCACATTTGGAATGGCCATCTCAGTGTTTATTCCCTTTATTACTTGTGCAAGGTGATACTATTCTTGGGTGTACGATATAAAAGACGCAAAAAGTATTTCTTACAACCATGCCTGCATACTCAATTTTGGTTCAGAAACGCACACGAGTATCGACCATTTTGGCTTTTATTTACAGTTTGAAACGGAAAAGAGTGTAACCGAGCCTTTCTGGTTACTTTTTCATCTAAAATTGAGGGATGTTGAAATTAGAGGGATACAACATGACGCGAAATTCATCAACGATTGGAAATTCCCATTCAGTGTTAAAAGTAATTGTTGACATAATGTCTATTAATGATGCAGTTACGGCACACTTTCCTTTCAAAACTTTCCAATTGGAACTGCTTTTGGTATTATTGACAAATTCAGTATCGTAAATAGTTAGATGAGATTCTTTAAGTATTTCACTAACAGTTTGGGCATAAAATAAAAACCACGGCATTTTAAGAAAAAACCAAAGGGAATAGCAGAATTAATTGGTCAGCGCTTATCAATAACTGTTCAAAATATTTGATTCGGTTTTGTTGCTTCCACCATTTACAATTTTTGTCCAATATTTAAAGAGAACATTCGGTTGCCAATCATCTTACAAAACCCTCCCTTCAGTTACATCAATCATTACATTGTACATGTATACGGCCCTTTTCCTTTTGAAATCACAAGCCCAACAGAAAATTCGTATTACTTCCCATAATCATTCACCACGGAAATAATTCAGTGTGTAAAGTCATTAAATTTGCTTCCCAGTTTGAATGTATACTTTACATTTGCACGCAAAATGATCTTGAATGTCTTTCGTATCATTCAAGTTTACGTGAGACACTGAACGGAATATTACGCATGCTCACAGCATATACGACAAAATTTGGTGACAGAAACCACAAATAGTACAATTCAATTCCGCTTAATCTATTTGTAATGTTTGTCTAGACTAGGACTTCTGCTGTATGTCAGTTAACTGCCAGCTCTACATTGATGAACTGTTTCAAGCGTTCCAGGTACTGGCCAAACAATTCCACATCATTGTGACCTGCACCCTCCACCCACAGTGGTTCGACGGTTCTGGGACATCGCTCGTAGATGGTCAAGCCATGGTTGAAGTCAATCACTTCGTCCTCTGTCCCATGGATCACAAGTACTGGCGAAGTGATTTTTGGCACTTTATCAATGCTACAAAACACAACGTTTTCAAGACTCATTACACAAATCTTATCAGGTATCGAACATATAAGAATTAATTTAACTTATAAATTGTCTCCTTTTCCATTTGTCACTGCATAACCGGTAGCAATACATGTTGATGAAAAAAATTCCCTTATTAAACATAACTTTTTACAATCATACTTTTACAACCGACTCCCAGTATAGATTGGTAAATAAACAATTGCAATACATGATTCTACAACAATGTAATTCTATGAGACTGCAGTATTGGAATTTTTCTGATCTGAATTTGTACATTTTTATCATGATTTCTGAAGTATAAAGTCAAATGCTTTCTCCTTTTTGCAGTACATGTAGTATTACTAGTAATTACAGCCGGATTAGTTGATAAGGCCTCGTTTTCAGTCTCACATAATAACTTACATGACACACTTCGTGGCAAGTGGTCACTAAGGATGAGTCAAATCATCCAATTACATAAATATGTTTTGCTACAGGTGTCATGCCTCGTTCACACGTACCGACACACTCACCGACACCGATATTCCCACCAATATTGTGGTGTTCACACATAACGTTATTTCCCCCAAATTTTAGCCCAATTTTCTTTTGTTTACATGTCCTAAATAAAGCTCCATTTACTCCACGTGGTATTGTTTTGACTCCGCTTCGTATCGTGGGTCATTTTAACAAAAAGACATTCATTTAATATGAGTGTAAAATGTCAGATATAATTAATTAGGGGCGCGAAACTTAAAAATAACTGTCATTTGAAGCCATGCCGCCGAAAAATAAAGGAAAACAAGTTAAAGTTCCTGCAAAAAGGGGCAGGAAAGTCAAACAGCAGGAGGAAGAGGATGAAGCCGAATTCCTCTTAAAGTTGGAGCTCA
>JBCAUG010031642.1:0-10235 GCA_038406175.1 Haplosyllis leylae
GAGTACCCCCCCCTGTGAACGGACAGACGCCTGTGAAAACATTACCTTCCCCATTCCTTCGGAATGCGGGCGGTAATTAAACGAAAGCGAAAGATGTACATGTATTCCATCTTTGCCTCTGTTCACTGCGAACTTCCCTAGGATCATCCATCTGAAGGCGCCGTCGCTTTCAACTTCGCTCAAGGTTCGCAGATATTTATCGCATATTGTGGACCAGGACTGTTTAAAATGGCAAACAATTTCGTACTTTTGAAAAAAAAAATCCATCACACTAAAATTTGCTTGAATATTGTCCATTAATACAGAACCCTGTACCATGCGCACATACCCGCACACACGCACACCGAGCACAAGTTCCACCCACCTTACCTGCACACGTAAATATAGTGAAGAAGAAGAAACCTCTACCTCCGCACAACCTTTACGAAAAACCGTCAACGTTCAGACCATAGACGTTCAAGTGGGGCAGGTACACTCCACCAGCAGCTGGAAGTGATACTGCAACATTCTCACTGTACGAGAGTGACAAAGTCTATGGTTCAGACAAAGAAAAATTACGATACGCAATGTTGTGGTATCAAACATAGAGGGAATAGCTGCCCCGAAACACGAGAATTATCTACACTGACACACAGCTGCACCAGGGCAAGCCGGCTGTATCAATGAATACCGTTTTCACACTAATATTTCTGTGGAAAAAATTTTGTTTCATTTTTAATTATGGCAGTGAAGTCCCTGTTCTCGACTTCTGGTGATACTCGTCCTGGGTTTCAGAGCAAAGGCGGATCCTTTCACTCGTATTTTTGTTACCTGGATGCAAAGGATTTCTCAGATTATCCTCCGAGTGCCACACCTTCCGAATTCTGGGCAGAAGGCACGATGGGCCACTCACGTTTCCCCGACTTCTTTGTTTGAGGTAAGGTTCTCAGCAATCCTACTGGATTAGTAACATACTGTATTTGCTACTAATCTGTCTTAACAATCGCAGTCCTTGATCTGGGATCAGCATTCAATCACTTTGAACCACCACCAAGTACCCGATTTAGATCTTCAAATAATGGTCTCTTGGGATTTTTGAATCCAGGGTATTTATGGTTCATCTGTGGTGCTACACTTGCTGCTTGATGTCTTTTAACTTCCAGACAGAACCACTTGTGCCATGACAACAAGGGTATCTTTTGGTTCACCCCTGGAAGTAAACCTGCTGACTCACTAGGCTCTTGGCATACAGTTCTGATGTGCGTTCATTTGGTAAGATTCGGCACAATGTGTTTAATGAGAACGTTCCCGATTAATATACGGTGTGAGAGAGGGGTGCTGAATACACTAGGTTAAAAATGGAGAGAGGTGCTTAGTATACTGTTTTATGTAAGAAATCCTTCTGTCTTAGTCACCAGCCACAAAACACCTTGAATTCGACAGTGAGTTATTCCAGGCTAACATACCCAGAAATGATTCCTGTCAAACAATAGGAACCTCATACCAACCTAACAAATCGGAACACCATAAGAAATGATCCACTAATTTCGCTACACAACATGGCTTAAAAACAACTCCAGATTTCATCTATGGCAGATATTTTTAGTGACATCCCAAAAGTGGGAGATAACCCAATTGAAACTTGGCCGTTTGTAATGCCGCATTCGCATTCCCAGTGAACGGACCTTGCTTTAGATCCCCAGGAAACTCACCCTAACATTACATTGCAATCCTTATCAGTCCCTCATTTACACCGAACAATTTATCGCGCAAATAATAAACCTAAACAGTAATACATTCCGTTCGTTAATGTCTACCAAAAATGTCTGTGCAATCAACTGTGTTTCAGACTTCAACGGTTTTTTATTTCGTTCAGAACCGGAAAAAAGGGAAAACATGGAAAAAAAGTGCCGACAATGCGTTGCACATTTTCTAGTGCGTGTTGCGCGCATGTAAATGCACATTCACTTCATTGTCAACGTGCACGTGCATTCAATGTACATGTATGTATTTCTCCATATGTTTGTTCTTTCGACTTTTTCTGTTCTGAACTTTCGAACTCTTTCCTTCCCGATTTAAATTGAAACCACAAAGTAAATTCACACTTTATTAAAGTAGGCCGCATAAATTCATGAGTAATCGGTAAAGTACACACACTTAATTTTAATGATGGATGTAGATGTTAATGCACGCACACATGCACATACACGAGTACGTGCAAACACAGATGCTCTTTTTTCGTGTGTAGCTTGCAACCGCAATCCGTTTTTTTTTTTGCTATATAATTATACCCTCACCGAGTGTAGGTATAGAAAATAGGTCGAGTGATCTGCGCCTTGTTCCCCTTTATGTTATAAGTGGGGGTGGGGGGGTTGGCAGATGGGAAAGTTACTGGGGCGTTGGGAGCTCACAAATGTTTTAATATCAAACCCTAAATAATCTATACAAAATTTAACTGAAAACATATGTTGGTGTTCGTAGGAACTATTTTCTACATGAAGAACTGAAATGCCCGCACAACGTGGAATCCTGGATCGCTCCAACTGCAAACAGACGGTTAGGTAAATGTTAAATTGGAACCTACCGATATTAACATTTCATAAATACTAGTATTCCGAATGAATGAAAATCGTCGATAGATAATCCTCAGGAGATTAACACCTGTACTGATCAAGTTATCGGGTATTTAACACTTATAATTAACACACTGTTTAATCCACTGATAATCTCCGTGCATGGATCAACACCTGCAATAATCCTGCTGCATCTCTTCCCCGGTGCGTTACCATCAGGTATGGCTGTTATGGGATTAAACATGTTAAAGGTCTATTCACACCTGCGATAAAAAATGCATCTGCTCACTCTCCGCTACCGCCATTCGAGGTTTTCACAAATCCACAAAATTGGCAATAGTGGCATTATTGCCATTTGTGTGTTCCCATACATTTGCAGTTTCCTTCTTTATTTTAATCCTATGGTATTAGTAAATGCAAAATTAGATATCACTGGGTATAAGAGGATTACATTTCAAGGTGAGATACTTTGGTGGTCTAGTAAATTTCAAATGCCACAGATAAAACAATATTGGCAAGCATTCTTGTATTGCGAAGAGTTTGTGAAAACTTCGATTGTAGCCTTTTTCGCAAGAAATAGGTGTTGACAATTTTTTCATCCGCACACTCAATCTGAAGTGTGAATGGGTCTGAATATCGTCATCACTGCTGATTGAAATTAAATAGCTTTCAAAACTTTCAACTCTGTGAAGATTGAAAATGTCAGACATACAATCCCAAGGGGGGCTTAGATAAACCCTCCCTTTACTGTGAAAACCAATAAAATACTTTAGTACATGTGCTTTTCAATAAAACATGTTTGCAAAACAATGAATGTCATCAATTAGCACAGTTCTGAGCTGTACTGAACTTACAGTCGTTGTTCTCCATACACACAAGGTAATATATTCATCATACATTTATGTACATTATTGTGGATTTAATGACTCAATAAATGTTAAACTGTTCCATCTGTTATAAAACATGGCCCGAGGTTCATTTAACCTCAATTCAATCTGGCCCACGGTCCACAGACATGCACACAAAATGGGAAAAGACCTATGTTCTAAAATAGAAGGCTTAGTGTCCTGAAGTGAGTAGTTGCTTCAAATTGAATGCAGATTTTAAATTCCACACGAATACATCATTTACATGTAGAGTGGAACCTACTCTGTGAGGCCACTGTAAATTACGTAACGTGGGGAAAAGTTAAACGGCTGTAGAAGACAGATGGTCTCAAAATGGAGTGATGCGAAACCGAATAATGTGGCCTTTAAAGTTGGGTGACCTTACAATCCGTGGTTCAGTGCGACAGGTTCTTTCCACATGCCTTCAACTTGCGGGGTCACTGTATTTATCATATTTACACGAGCACTTGTTTTAATGTGGATGTTAATTGATGAACATGTGTAGCTATCAATACATGATGCCATATTGTACATACATGTTCACGACACGAGCAGTGAGTTCAATAGATCAATAATCGACATTAACAGTAAACACACAAACAACACGTGTTACACGGAAAACCTCCTAATAAGGGAAAGGAATTAATCTTTAACACAGCAGCGGAAAAACTTGCCGTCCAACAAAGTCCTGGATACTAATGGGAAAAAAGCAGGGAACAGAAGAACCACTGCTTTACGGTCAGTCTATGTGGCAGTTGTCTTCATTTTTAACAGAATAAAAAATTCTGTAAACTATAAGCCTGATCGATTCTAAGCTTGAGACCGTGGTGCAGTCCATTTTTGGCAAGCTGCAAATTAAAATAATCAGCCATCCAGTCGCAAATAACAGTGGTCGCTCGTCAGGTGGGTGAGTTAATTGGAAACCGGAATTTCCGTACAAAGTGGTGACTTTGGACAAATTAGGAACAAATTTAACTGATAAAGTAACCCTGCATGGCAACGGTTTCCATGCTCTCGAATGACGTCATGACGCCAGATTATGATGCTAAATATGTGTAAAAAAAATTTAGTGCAGCCCGTTCCGACAGAGTGGTTCTGTACTGGGTTATTGTTGTGGTTTGTTTTGCACCTAAAAATTTGAATAAAAAACTTCCACACCTTATCACATATCGCGAACTTTTTATTTTATTTTGAAACCTACTTTTTTCAGATTCTCACTCACTTCCTTCAAATAGTGTAAACAAATAGGTCGGTTGGTTTAAATGATCAAAATAAATTAAGAGTTAGGGTTCTGATCATAAATTTACAAAAATATTTGAAACATTTAATTTTTCTCACTGTCAGAAACTTATTTTTGCATTTTAAGAACTGTGTGATAAACATGGCAGTTTATGGCCTTCAACAAACATAATGGGTTCTGACCAATTGAGTCTGAATGACAGAAACATCATTATGTCCTTTTTTGGTAGAATTGAGCCCATTTCTTGGCATGGGTTCAGAATGGTATGTTTACCATGGCAAGTCTTCCCTTCACTGGTTCACAGTTCTACGTCGAAATATAAACTCACTTACAAAAAATTTTCAAAACCTGCATCAAAATCAGAAAAATAGCTTCTTCTAGGGAGTGTTCTCTGTTTCCATCTAAATTCCGTTAATTGTCACTGTCAACATTTCTGAAGCACATGGACATAATTTTCAAGGCTGAAAAAATCAGTGAATTACTAACAACTGAGCTTGTTGCAACTTACCTGAGTTTAAATTTTGTGACTGAAAGTATCCTTTTATGGTAAAGTATCCTTTAAGATATTACGTAATCCAATACAAGTCACAGACACGAAAATAAATCCGAATTTCTATTTTTAAACGAGAAAGTTTGAAGGTTACATGTGAACGGTCTGTATGTTGAGATTGAACTGGCTGCTGTTCCACACAACACATTATCTACCTGGCCAACCTTTCCCAGGTAGACACACATTACCTGGTTGACTCAGTGGTCTAGCCAACGCGTACATTAAGCGGCAGGTTCCCTTGTGAGGAAATTTTCCCAAAAAATGGAAAATGAATTTAATCAGTGGCTGATCCAGGATTTCTCAGGGAATGCGCCAATCTGCAAGGTGGGGGCGCCAGCCTATTATTTGGCCAAATTTTCCTTTGCACCCACTTGGATCCGCCAATGTTAATTTAGATGTTTCAATGACGTATTTTAACAATTACCAGCCTTCGAAGCTAAAGCAAAGCAAATTCAATATGACCAAGAGAACTGAATTTCACTGCTTGAATTTTCTAGGTTATTCTCCATTATTTTTCAAAAATAGCACTTTAAAACAAATTTTACAAATCAGAGACCAGTGGCAGAATGTACGCGTTGGTTATTGCACGGTATAAGACAACAAACAATCGAACGCATTGAAGCGGAGCTGTAATGCACAGCGGCGTGCAACACGCACGCGTACGCCACACACGCACGCACGCACAAATCAATCTTCATATTATTATTTTGTCACTGATGAAAAAGCTTTTAAATCTGAAATAAAAAATATGGTTAATTCAGGATCGTTTAATTGACTTGCTCGTTAATAGGTCCTTTTCCTGTTTTTAGGCCAATTTATTTTCATTCCATGTGTATTTTGTATAAAAGAACAATAAACGAATTGCCGACAAAAAGCTGCTGCTTTTTTACATAAATGATCCATTTGATTGAAAATAAAAGATGAATATAATGAATCCATTCAAATGAAAATTTGGGATTTCTTTGATCAAAATCAACTCGAATCATTCAAAAGAGCTGAACAGTTTCTTTCAGAAAAAGGATCTTTCTTAAAAAGTCAATTGCTGATTTTTCTAACTTGAATTGGATGGTGAATCATTCACACACACAAAAAAGACTTGGAGCTCATTGGCCAGAAAACGTCGATTGCAAGGGGAAGACTTCCTGCATAATTCTCATACATTTTACACCTTCAAAAGAAACAAAATGTTGGCCTTTGGACGGGGGGGCGGGGAGGGGGGCTGCAAAACGAAGCATTTGTGTATCTTGCGTCTACCCCAGGCTGACAGGAAAAAGAAGGGTTATTTACCAACGAGACTGCTAACTGGGCACTCAACATAGTATGCGTGACCCCGCGGTGACCTTGGAATGACCTTCTGATGTCAGTTCCCACGTGGTGTCACCCCTGACTGTTGTCCATTTACTGATTTACACGTAGTCAACATCAAAGACCCGCCGCCCTTGGTTGTCTCATTATTAAAGTGAACAGCGCTCAGCAGCGGATCCAGAGAGTGACTAACACAATTGTATGCTCTGGGAAAAATTAAGGAAAAACTTTTTCAACAGATTTGCACATGGCACTTTAAAACAATGTAGTAAGTGTAGCACCAGGAAAGAATAGACTTCGACTCCATGCTGGGCCATCTATTGCCCGGCGAAGGCACTTGCAACAGACGAAAAAAAGCGAAACAAGGAAAAAATGAAAGAAGTAAGGAAATTTAATAAGGACAGGGAGACAGAAAGAAAGAAATACAGAGAAAGGAAAAAAAAGAAAGAAAGGATAAAGAAAGAATGGGAGAATAGTAAGACAGGAATTCAAGACAAAAGAAAAAGAATGAGTGCTCAGGCCTTGCATTCCTGGATCTACTTCCAGGGAGCCTCCAGTAGAAGCGCCAATATTGATTCTGTCAGATCGTCTAGTTTTTACGTCAACAACATAGATCTAGTTTAGTTAAATTAAAACTCCTAATATTGGTCATTTAAAGTTCCATTTGAAAATATACGGATAAAATGCCCTTTTGTGCATGAACTGGGAATTTTTCAAACCAGCCATTCAGTGAAATGATTAATGTTCAAAATGTTCTTCACTGATGGTTAAATTCTATATTAAATTTCAATAGCCTTTTCTTCTGAAAAAAGAAAACCTTGACTGAACCACAGAAATAAATTCGAAATGAATTTCAAAAGAGAGTAGTTTGTTGCATTGTGTCCTCAAAAAGGAGAATTCAGTTAATGATCCTTTTATGGAAATTTATCATGATCTCCATGTACAGGGGGATTCAATTAAATTAAGAGTGTGACATCCATTCATTCGAATGTTTTCATATAGATCCAGATAGTATGTTAATGCGTACAACAGGGTTTAGTTAACAAAGCGAAGATCTTAAATTGATGAAGAATGATTAACAGATCAGGAATAATCTTAAATGGGTCACAGTGGAATAGTGGGTACTGTATCGTATCCATGTATATATTTTCAAATGACAATAAGTTTTCAACTTTTGCACAATCAATTGCTTGCATTTTATTCCGTGTGCACATTTGTTTAATATAAAGTTGTCCGACCCTTTTACATATAACATTTGATCTTTCCGAGATTGCCACAGATTTTGTTATCAAAAGTCGTGATCAAAGAATTGTCTACGCTACAAAACATGAGCTTTGACACAAAAAATTAATTTGTCAGCATGAAAAAAAAAACACAAGTCACTGATCAAGAAGTGTTCACCACTGTTGTCACATTTGTTAGTCCGGGTATTTCCAATTCTGGAAACTTTTAATTCAAAGAAATATGTCTGGTTCCAGTGTTAGTGATAACAGACAGTCACAGTGAGTGATAATGAGGAGCCCCATGTATCAGGTGGTACTCGCTGTTTGACAACTGCCATTCCATCTTTGCAATCACTCCTATCTTTTGATACCAGAACTACCCCACTGTCAGGATCGCCATGACAGCAATGTAGCTCCATTGACACTCACAGGAGGGAAGCTGATTATTACCATGGAGACTGATTGGTGTCAGAGATACTCATCTGTTTCGGTAGTAACACCAGGGCACAGTTCAGGAAAAGGCCACAAAGTAACGCGAGAAGGACATTGTTCATTTCAGAGTTACCATCTACAAGTTGACCTCCAGACAGCGAACAACCAACGTGGAATTTCCATTCAATTTTTTTTCAATTTTTCTGCAGGTGGCAACAGAAACAAATGTCAAGAAAAAGTTCAACAGGACATATCTTCAAATGTTCATTTTCAAGTGCAATAGTATGTATAAGTACCAAATGGCCAAGAGTATGCATATTGTGTATCGTCTGTGGTATTAAACATCAAAAGGTGAAAACATTCAAGTCCATCATACCCCGCAGCTTATGGTCTGACCTCAATTAAACCTTTGTCACCTTCTTCTTTCTACAGATCATTCAAAAATAAGTTTGTCTATTGAATTACACAAATAAATCGTTTTAAAACTGACAGGGGTTATTCCCAGATAATTTTCACCTGTTTGACCAGTGACCAGTCGAATGTGGGGGTCAAGTTTGTACTCACATCATATGCATCATTAATCACCTTGTTATCATAGCAACCAAATATATGTAATAACATGATGATATAACAGTGACAAATGTTAGCAACTGGTCATACACTTAACCACTCTCATGCTATCTATCCCATCTATTAGGGAAACTACTTTCTGGTATCTGAGGATTATTCGTACGAATGTTCAGTCTTTCTGTTGTCATGGCAAAGTTGTCAGGGGAAACCTGAAAAATAAATGTGCAAACATTGTTTACCATGATTATCATTGGTGAGTTTAAGGGACGCCGAACTGACCAAATAATTTTATGGCCTTTCAGAACAATCTGGCAAATAAAAAATCAGTTGGCGCTCCTAAGGCGGTTGGCGTTTCCAGGTTCGCTCCTAATAATCGAGGGCGGAATCCAATTCAACTCCGACAGATTCCGGTGTAATTCCAACAGAAATCTGAAATTCTTTGCACGTATTCCGACAAAATGTCAAACGACTTCCACCTTCCATCAAATCATAACGAGCAATAATTTCGTGTAGAATGTCAATATGAAATGAGAAGAAGCTGTCAAAACAGAGTGCACAAGGATCGGACTGATCACAGTGAGGCGATCATTGAGAGGTGGGGCGTATATTGGGTCAAGGTGTTTCATTAGGCAGGGGGCGCCCACGTCATGCACCCCACCAGTAATTAATCGGATAGTGTGATAATTTTTTCCATGTTGAGTCGTTTTCACAATTGAGATGATAGTGTAATAATTTATGAAAATTACCTATTGTCAAAGTTTTGGAAATGCCAAAGATAATTCTAAAATTATAAAACCATGATAGTAAAAAAATAGTACGTAAAAGTGATCAGTGGAAGACTATTGTGACAAATTATTTATTACATTAAAGATTGATTACTGAAAAGACAGATAAAAAATTAATTGAAAAATACAACATAGAAAAAATATTCGAGTAATATATTTGAGCCTAATTTTCGCTGAAAGATATAAGTCTAGTTGTCGCAGTCAAATAGAATACAATGGACCTCATTTACTGGATCAACCTGTTTCATTTTTTGTTGTTGTAAATTTAATGGCCATAAAATGACTGTTGTGTGCCCCACGTGTACGTCCCGTCAGAGAAATCCTGGATCCTGCACTCATGATTAGATCCGCTGCATGCTGGGCCCCACACAAGAAGATGTTTGATATCTCGCATCCAAGGAGGAATTATTGGTTTTGATCCAGAAATTCCACGCTAAATCGCTAAATCGAGTAAACTTCCCTCTGTGGGTTCTTCTTTGTGCTCCAAACACAAACAAACAGCATATGTGATTCGTTTGTGAGTTTCCAAACAGTACCACGTGTTTTGGACAAGTTCATCCATCAAGGGGCAATCACTGTTTATTGTCTTATTAAGCCAAACCACTCCGTATTATTTTAAAAAATTTCGGCAGTTCTCGCTATTCATCACAGGAGCATTTTCTATGTTGATAATTTGCCCTCCGATGGCTAT
>JBCAUG010031653.1:0-10235 GCA_038406175.1 Haplosyllis leylae
AGGCATGCAGGATTTAGTGAAGACCCTCATATATGATGTGTGTGTATGTGTCTCACTTCACATGGTTCTGAGTTCCCGAGGAGGAATGCAGTGATTTGTCAAGACTTTCACTGTTTGTCTGTTATATTATTGATAGAGCAAATGATAAGATGTTAACATCTTAAAGTTTTATTTCAACCTAATCCTGCACAGCATTGGTACGAAAAAACATTTACGAATGCCTCGAAAGTGTTTATTTACTTTGAATCCTTTACGAGGCTGACATCATTACCAATTAAATGTGTGACCAAGTTATCAACTACGCAATAAAACTTACAACGTCTTCTGGACTGTTTTTAATACTAACGATGCTTACATCGTAATAAGTCCCAACATACAAGTAGTAATTCATGATGTGCATATCGTAAACACTTAAATTAAGGCTAGTAAGTTTATAGGTAAAAATGATTAATGAATTCCACCTCGTAAGGAATTACACATGTAATGGCGCAATAATTATTTACGAAGTTAGCATCGTGATGATTTAGCATTGCCCAACACAACCCAAAGTATAAAATAACATACACAAATATATCGGTAATGTTTTTAACCCTTACAAGGTCAATACCTTAAGCAAACAATTCTGCCTGTCCTGAACATTTCTGTACGAGCCTAATATCATAATAAATATTTTCGACAGCCTTCTTTACGAACCCAACCTCGTAAGCATTCTTCGGTACACAGTAAAGATTCACTCCTTTGCAGTCCTCAATGACCTTTGCATATTAAAGAATATTTATGACTAGACTTACTTGATTTCAAGCAAATTTGAAGTGAACAAAATGATAAAAATAAGTTTCTCTGAAAAAGTTCAACAAGTTGGAATCCAAGATGGCTGCTCACTGACCTAGTTACCTGGTTTAGTGGACTGAGTCACTGATATGCAAATGAGGAAGAAAAAACTTTACAATTTCTCCATCGTAAGGAATTTTTAACCCGATATCGGGATCATTGTAAAGAAAAACATTAACGATGGGACATCATAAGTGTTTTTAAAGCATAACACTACCAATATTGCCCTCGTTTAACAATTAAGATCCTTATATCATGATGAATATTCATGATTATTATTACTGACGTTCACATCTGTTTAATTTAAAACAGTTATGATATGATATCGTAACTGTTCGCAACAGAAACAGAAGCGTTAACATTAACGTTAACGCACATTCTGACGAGCCACCCTTCTCTGTGATACAATTAAAATATCCCCTGCTAATTCCGCCAATACTTGAGTAGTTGCCACCAATACTTGACTAGTTTTCAGAGAAACTTTACAACTAATACAACTGACCCTCACCCCCTACCACTATTTTAGCTTCTGCGGCCGTGGAGCTCATTCGCATTGGTCATGAGCACTACAAATTTGTCTTAGATGTGATGACCTTTTTATAGCTTAGAGAAAGATCCAAACGACTTTATTTGTCAATTTGTGTGAATGCACGTGAATGAACCCTAAGTCTGGAAACGCTATGGTTTAAGAAAACACCACTTAATTGTCTCCACTGGGGACCGAACCATGGCCATCGCTCAGAACTCTCAATTAGGCGGAGTTAAGCTGTAATCGGAATTCGACCTCTGCAATAAAATGAGCCAATTGTTTTCCTAACTCTAGCCTGCAAGTGTAATTCAGACGGCAGCGTCAATACTGTGTGTAATGGTCAGGATGGACAGTGTCCTTGTAAACCAGGAGTTATGTTACAAGAATGCAGTATGTGCAAAGTCTATCACTATGGATTCGAAACTGGAAACGGTTGCACAGGTCAGTTTCTCCTACATATCTAGTGAATTAAATATTATCAGCATGAATCGTTGGAGATTCAGTATGTTATTCTGAGAGGATCATTTCTCTACTTCGATGTACACGAAACATTGATTCATTTGTTTCATTGAAAACTCTTTTGTTCAGCATGTGACTGTGACGAGAAGGGATCCGTTCACTTGAACTGTGATAATCAAGGCGTATGTGAGTGTCAGCCCAACGTTGTGGGCAACAGATGTGATGAATGTCGACCTGCATATTACGGAAAGTACACTGGTCAGTACAGAATCTCATCTCGACACATTCTTGCAAATCCGATAAATTGCACGCTGTTTCCAGGCATACTCATCCAAGGTATATTGTTGTCATTGAATTTTTCTCAGGTAATGGATGTCAACCCTGCACTTGTAATCAGTATTATTCGCAAAATACGTCATGTCAAGACAGTGGACAATGTTACTGCAAAGATGGAGTCGGAGGGACAAACTGCGACGCGTGTAGAGATGGGTACGCGCTTACAGAATTCACCATCCGTTTCTAAAGTATTGGAACCATGATTAGCCACTATTAAAACAAACGTGATATGAGTTTGTAATGTACACAAATACTGTGTAAGAAGAACCAAAACAGTTTTAACACAAATGTTTCAATGATAAATAAACATAACTTTTAGGTTTTACGAACTGACAGTGAATGGGTGCACAGAATGTTCATGTGAGCCCAAGGGAAGTTTGACTCAAATCTGTAACAAGACAACTGGAGTTTGTACGTGCAAACCACAAGTCACAGGAATGAACTGTGACCAGTGCAAAGAGGGTAAGGACCCAAGCAAGCAGTAAAATCAATTCAAAACTTAAGTTAGTTCATTACATTGATAATCATATATCACCATTCTGACAACAAAAAAATATTGTGTTGTAAAATATAATGGTCAAAAAGCAGATCCTGATGAATGGTAAATAACTGAATGAGGAAGAATGTCTCATTTGTGAGTGTGTGTGTGTGTGCATCATGTAAGGAGAGTTTGATTTTAAATTATCAGCAAATGAATGTAGCCAGACACATGTGTAACAGCCTAACATCCTCTGGTTTTTATTGGTAAAATCTAAACAGCTGTGAACATATCAGACACTTTGAATGTCAATGCGCTCTGCAATACAGCGATTATATCTCTTTTGTCTATTGATTTTATGGTTCAGTATGTTGTTTTAATTCAACCAGGAGAAGAAATCAGCTGACAGACGCAATACTATTTTTGGCATCACATTTCAGGTGTAAAAGTAATAAGATGGCAGCATTGTGCCAGTTATGCATGAGTGAACTATATTGCAACGGCATTGATTTTGTTTACAATTAATGACCGAGAACCTTCTTTATCAAATTGCACAATTGATAATTATCATTCCTTTCATTCGCTTTCTGAATACAAATGTATGTAAGCTTGTATAATTTATGTTGTGAAAATTTTTCATTTTTCTTGTTTTTTTGTGTGTGTGTTTCGTGTTCACCATCTACTGGTTGGTATTTAATTTAGTTACCTATGATTTAAGGATACTTTGGCCTTGAAAGTTGGATTGAAGATGGTTGTCTCAAGTGTTTCTGTTCCGAACACAGCACCAACTGTTCATCAGCGCAAGGCTGGTTTGCCAGTACCATCTTCAACAATTGGAGTCTGCTTGGTCAAAATACAGCCATACAAGAGAGATTTAATGGCGTGGATGAGAATGGTGACCCAATAGAAATAGATTATGATACTGAATTTCTTGGACCTGATAACCTCCAATCGCAGTAAGTTTTTGTGACACTACATACGTCAAATACACTAAAAGATAATGAAGCTGCGTCAAATCACAAAAAAAACACAGCTGTATTTAAAATAATGCCAAATTTCTATATACTATTAACTAAATTTATGCTGTTATGGGAAAGTTCTTGTGTGATTTTGCGACTTGGAATCATTTCAGAACGGTTATGCGAGTTGTCAACAGCGAAGCAAACGGTAATTCTGCCAAAACTATGTTGTATTACTCACTCATACCGAAATACCTGGGCGACAAGAGAGCTTCTTATGGAAGGAAGTTCACCTTTGCTCTGAACGTGAAAGTTCCCATAAATACGACCGCCAATGATGTCACAAATGCTGCCGGTGATGTTATTCTGACAGGGA
The DNA here is from genome assembly GCA_038406175.1 of Haplosyllis leylae. Taxonomy (NCBI): domain Eukaryota; kingdom Metazoa; phylum Annelida; class Polychaeta; order Phyllodocida; family Syllidae; genus Haplosyllis; species Haplosyllis leylae. The sequence goes on from JBCAUG010031653.1 coordinate 3,969, forward strand.
AACATACTTCCAATAAAATGGTGGCCTCTTTACCCACAGCTCCCAAGGAAGAGATTAAGGAATATAGTGTACGTATTGTTCTTGTAGTATTATATTACGATACACTAGTATCGTACAGTTCCATAATATGTACGATATTAGTATCCTAATTATTAAAAGTTTGTGCGACAGTCTTTTTGTAAAGGCGAAATGCTCCAACACTGCAAAGCAAAAAGAGTGGTGTTCCATGCACTACTTTCAGCAAACTCTGCTAATATGGTCGATTGTACCAGGGAATATATTTTACTAGGATAGGCTATATATATATATATATATATATATATTTTGCTAGGCTACGCTAAATGCTCATTTTTAGTCTTTGATATACGTCATCATTTCATGTCTTTGTTATTTTTTGTGACTTTTCTGATTTAGCAAAGGAAAAAGAAACGACAAGAAGCAACAACTCTACAAAAGTCCATTTTGCTTTCTTACTGTACAATTATTTATCAGCAATAGGTGTTACTTAACTTTTTTCATAGTTTGACCTGCTAGAAACAACCTTTCAATTGGACACGGCCACTGGAGGAGATGTCAGTTACTTTCAGTTTATTCAGGTGTTGGCTGATCTGGATACCATCTTAATCAGGGCAAAATACAAAGACGTGAGTTTCAATACAATTGAAATGAATCCTATATATTTTGGGAAACTGTTGTTCTCATTGTTAGCTATGATTTAAGATAGAATAAAATTCTGGACAAATAGACGTTTAGAACAAACCAGGCAAATCTCGACATAAATTCTGCAAATACTGCATGATGTTCTCTCCAAAACAAAACATACAAAAATGATTTGTTCACGTAGGCTTTGGATGTAGCCACAACTTTATATAATGTCAGTATGGGGGTTGCAGTACAAGATTCTACAGCCGGACCCCCAGTGTCTAACGTAGAAAAGTGTGTCTGCCCTCCGGAATACACAGTAAGTATATGTTCTGGTTTGGCATTGGCTCATATGTTAATGATTAATAGATTGCAACTCCGACAACAAATTCTTTCACAAGTACTTAAAAAACGACATCCTTTAAATTACGCATCTTTTAATCTTACAGGGTGATTTCTGTGATAAATGTGCAGAAGGATACACTCGAAAAACACAAAATGGTGGACCCTTCACGGAATGTGTCCCGTGCCAGTGCAACAACCACAATGAGGTACCCTGCGATCCAGAGACTGGGGTATGCACATGCATACACAATACACAGGGTGATCACTGTGACACTTGTAAACCAGGCTATTACGGATACCCTCCGGGTGGAACCCCATGTAAGTGGAAAATATTTTTGAAATCATTTTCGGGATACAAAATAAATGTCTCTGTCCCAAAATTGTGCTCTATTCGTCTTCAAAATTACTTTGAAAACGCGGGCTCATTTCCTTCAGTTTGTTTTCATTTATCTCTTTCACAACAGTTGACTGCAGACCATGCATGTGCCCTGGTAACGTTATCGAGGAAGCAACCAATGTGTTCGCTACAATATGTGAGTTACAAGGAGGTACTGGTACATACAAGTGTATTAACTGTACTGAAGGTCACCAAGGAGATCACTGTGAAGAGTGCGCACAAGACTTTTACGGTGTCCCAAGTGATCCGACGGTAAGCAATGCCATTGTGTCATATCAGTATAGGATGTCTCATTCTATAATTGTCTATTGTTGGTGGAACGGGCATCATGTAGGCTAGGCTAAGGAGTTCCTAACTTGTAGAACTCATTCTTGTATGGTGCGATTTCTCCACTGACTGTAATTTGGTTGCAGGTAGTATTCAAATCAAACTGGTGACAAGCTATTAAACTGTACCTTTCGAAGTAAAAATTGAGTATTTCATCAGATCATAATCACTTTCTTTCAAATGGGTTTGGCTGATTACGACTTCGAAAGGCATGGTAAGTAGTTTGACTTGAATGTTACCATGATGGTAGGTCGGGAGACATCAGCCCACATGATGTATGCTGAGGTGGACTTCACTCAAAGGACTCAATTTCTCAGAATAAGGGTGGGAACCACCAAATCAAGCAATAAACTGCCTCTGTGACTCATAAAATATGTATTGTTATTTTATCAGAACAACGAAGGTAAATGTGTTCCTTGCGAGTGTAATGGGAGAGCAACCACCTGCAACAGTACAACTGGTGTCTGTGTCGCCTGCACGGAAAACACTGCTGGGAAAGAGTGCGACATCTGTGCTCCTGAATATTATGGAAATCCCTCTATTAATCCATGCCAAAGTAAGAGCATTACATTTTACATGAAACTTTCAAAATCAACTTAATGGTGAATTCATCACGGAACGAGGACTGACACTCAGACGCAAACTGACTATGAGATCTGTCGCGAGAAGGTTACAATGGATGTTAATGGTAGAGATTGTTCTTGGTATCGCCTTCAATAAGGAATGAATTTCAAACCCGTTTTCAAAGTCCATTGACTTCTCGGTGTCAGCTTGGAATATGTATAATAATCCATAATATTGAGCCATGTCATGAAGTAATGGTAATAAATTCAACAGCTCAACCCGTCAGCAGGTGTGAATCCAGTATTCCCCCCTTGGGGGAGTGGCCAGTCCTCCAGGAGAAAGCGCCAGCTCTATATTATGCACCCTCCCCCCTCAAAGATGAAATTAGAGATGGATAATTTAATCCACAGGTTGAACGGAATAATTCAATGCAGATCCACCACTGGAATTCATCACAATTTCTGTGGAAAAGTTAATCTCAAAAATCTTAACATTCTAGTGTGTAACTGTACCTCTGTGGGTGCGACTGGGGAATGTGATCATCAGACAGGACGGTGCGTCTGTAAGCCGAACGTGATAGGATTCAAATGTGATGAGTGCGACGTTCGTTCATATAACTTTTCCAGCGGAGAGGGATGCTACCCGTGTAACTGCAGCTCAATAGGCGCACTCAGCGACAATTGTGACGTTGTTCGTATCCAAATATTAATTTAATATTGCAATTAATCCATGAACCATTATGAGTGACTTCGTTCGAATTTAGAATGAATTTCAAAAGAGAAACTTGCCTCCAGAAAATTACTTAACATATATATATTAATTTTACAGGATACTGGAGAGTGCACGTGCAGTAAACCTCACGCGGTGGGTCGGAGATGTGATCAGTGTGAAGCAGGATACTGGGACCTGAACCCAAACACTGGCTGTAACGGTTAGTATTAACTTGGCATAATTTTTCTTGGGAAAGAAAGACCAATAAAACAACCTATGGAAGGTTCTTGTCTATTATCTTTTTCACTGTTCATTCGCTATTTGTATTAATAAAAACTCTGAATTCTCAGTGAATACGGCTTTCCAGTATAACGCAGATAACCACCTTTGTGACTTTGACCAATTTGCTTAAGAACAGAATTGAACTTTCTTTATATATATCTATTTACTGTGACAACAGCTGAAAGAATAGGATAGCTCCCTGCGCTTTCGCCAAAAGTTAGAGTGAAATGAAGTGATAAATGTATTTCTACTTTTTGCAAAGAGAAATACAGACAAAATGGTAATCAGAAGGAAGTATCATTAAACCCTGTCAAGGTATCTTAGACTGTAAGCTACCAGTTACTGGAGTCAAACAGTACCAAACCGAACTTTCAGCATTTTAAAGTAAATTAACAAAATGTTCAAAATGTAAGCCGAGGCTTACCTTTGACGGAAAGTACCAAGTTTCTCAGTCATTGGCAGATTGAGAAACAACCGTAGAATAACAAGTAAAATTATTATTTTGAATATGAAAACCTTTTTCACAGCCATCAGTAAGGCACAAAGATGGGAAACTACATGCAATTATTTAAGAACATGTACTCCAGTACAAAGCTGAACCAGAACAGGAATATAATGCAAAGAGGAGTTTTTCTATCAAAACAACATGAAAGACAACCTGGAATCAATACGCTTTTTCAACACCAAGATCTCTAAATATTTCACTATTTTACCTTTATTTAAAACATATATTTGTAACCAAGGTTACAAGAAAATTAGTGGAAACTGTCGATGATGATGCCCCAAAATCTACCAGGAAAGCAAAGGCTTGGTTTGAACCGATATTTTTTCAGATCATTCAGCCAATTTTAATATTTCATCGGTGTATTGTAGGTTGTGGGTGTAGAGCTGAAGGTACATTACAAGTGGACGGTGTAACAACTCCACCATGCACATTAGTAGAGGGTCAGTGTACATGCGCCAAACCTGGAATAATAGGGAGAACTTGTGACCACTGTGCAGAGGGCACCACAAGTGAGTCACGTATTGATACGATGAAAAAAGTAACTAACTTTAGTAACCGTAACATGAAAATTAGACTCTTTTAATCGCAATTTTAAGGTCGATGTGACCCCTTTATGTTTAACACTGCCTTGCTTGTTCAGTGGGGCAAAATACTTAGAGATGACAGCAACGTCCTAATTGGTGACAACATCGGATTTAAAGGTTTTTCTTAAATTTCAGAAAATTACCGTTATGTAAAGGCGGTGCCAGCCGGTAAGTAAAATAAATTATATAGTGAAACCGAATGAATAATTTGATTGAAAAAGTTTAGTACTCAAAATATCACATTTTGATGTATGTGGCATTTGACATTTACTTTCCTAAATGAATTGCTGGTTTTCTACTAAATCATTGTTGTTTTTATTCGTTAAACAGCTGCATTAGGTAAACCAAAACTTTTTATTTACTCAACTCTCTGCTTAATTCATGTCATCTCTACGACTTCACAAAATCAACTTTATGCTTTTAAATATGCTGAGAACTATTGGGACAATAAAATCCTTTAGATATAGATCTAAGTGATAAGTGTTTTGTTGCCTCGTTGTGTAAATTGTGACCATGTTGGATATGTGTTGTGTTCACTTTAATGCATTGTAAATTAATTATTTCAATGTTATTTTGGTTGAATGCGGGAAAATAACTTGCTACATTCCTGTATTGTCAGGTAATAGTTCTGCGAAAACTAATAGTAAATTTGATTGTGAACTCTTCAAATTATTTCTTCATGTTTTCACATATTCAGACTCAAGACTTTCTTCAATTGGTCTAAGTAACAAGATTATTTTGGCTGATTACGATTTCATAAGTTATACTGATCTTAAATGCTTAATTGTCTTAAGGCACGTATCCCGATTGTGAACTATGTGGTGAGTGCTTTGATGGTTGGGCGTACAAAGTGGATGACATAGCACTCGATATCGTCGACCAACACAACAAAGCTCTTGTAATTTGGACCCACTATGGTAATTTTTTTTCCAAATTAAATAAATGACGAGATTTTACAAAAACTTTGAAACAAACAAATAAAAGAAGCAAATGTATATTTCCTTCTCTAGATCAATTGTATCTCATTGTCGGAATCATATGGGTTCTTTTATTTTTTTTGTGCAGACAATCTGACATTTGAAGAAGTTCAACCAACCTTGGATGGCATGTCAACCAAACTTTCCGACGTGGAAGACACGATTGCCAATGTTACTGACATGTTTAAACAAATTGACGAAGTAGGAATCGGGTTCGTCAATGTAAGTTTCCAGCAGTCTGCAATTTAAAGACAGACTTTTTTCTCCTTTAACAAAACAATCTCTATATTTTATGTTCAACCATTAGCAATAACTGTTTCATGTAAGAAATAACTTGAACTTCGTGTCCTTTATTATTTCACTAACAGATGACTTTGGATGCCAACAACCTGACAATGGAGTTAGTTAGTATTGCAGAAGATCACAGTGATATACAAGACAATTTGACAACCCTCCAGTCCTTCACTGGTGTTGTCCCCTTGGAAAACGCAAATGTTCAGTACTCGTCTCCAGATATCGTTGATCAACAGTCCAAAGAAGTAAATTTCTTAAAATTTTGTCTATGTTTAGATAACAAAATGTAACTTAACTTACCTTCTGATAAACAGGGAAGCTTTTGCAAAGATATAAAAAAAACTGATTATCTAAGAATATTACAATCAACTTTTGGAACTAAATTATGTCACACTTTTACTTCTTTAGGTGGAGAATGACCACACTGCCAAGTTCACAGCAGCAAACTCTTCTTGGGCGGAAATACAGTCTTTAACAGAAGCTGTAAACTATGACACTCAGGCTTACAGGGACAGAGTTACTGTGAGTATTGCTTCCGGTATCCCTAAATACGAAACGAGAATATTGACCGTACGCGGTCAAAGGTTTAGTCTCCGCAAGATGCTCCACACAACTCACTTCCCAAAGTTGTGGTGAGGG
>JBCAUG010031664.1:0-10234 GCA_038406175.1 Haplosyllis leylae
AGCAAAATCTAAAGCAACCTGAAATTTTGCATTGTTTCAACTTGGCAAGCTGCTGGCACTATGAAAATAGAACACTCTCAAAGTGGGAGTGGCTGCTGTTTACTGTGTTACATTAAATTGTACAGAAGCTTTGCCTCTATAGTAGTACTCTATGGGCCCTTGGTCTAGGGCAACCAAGCCAATTTACCGGGGATGGATCTTTAAACAAAACAACACAGTTATGAATCCAGGATTTTCCGTAGTGGCTCCATCCGGTATTTTGCCAGTTTTTGTGGCGCACCTCCTAGATCCGCCATTGTAAAGCTAAACTAGGCTCTTGTTGGTGTTCATTAAATTTGAATATAATACGGTATTTGATCTATGTTTGTCTCTAGCTCCACCCTCCATGGTCCACATTTTTGTCAAAAGCTTCCGCAATAAAAATTCTCGGAGATCCATGCATCGGGCCACGCCCCACTTCCCCACCCAGCTGTTCAGGTTGTCCAGCATTATCTTCAGTACGCCTTGATAGGGAACAGAATTTATCGGACGAAGGTATCTAACGGTTTATTGCGATGAGATCACCGTTTTTTATGGCAAAGTGTACCGAACCATAAAAAGGGTGGGTTTCTGAGCTCTGACGCAGCCATTTTCATTAAATGAAAAAAAGTTAGATAATACTGGGATAGGTATATTAAAATTACCGAAATTGAAGTTCTTTGAAAATTACAAGGAACTTAAGTGTTGGATTTATTTTTTTGACAGGAAGTCATGATATACCGATGAAAGTGAAAAAAGGAATGTGCATTTTTTGGTATTTCACTCTATTTGAATATCGAATGATAATCGGGTATTTCCTTGTCCAAAATGTGCAATGAAATTGACAGTGGACATTAAGATTAAAGACGAGCGGATGTACCACACCTCATTTTGAGCTCCTGAAATATAATTTTATGTCTTTAATTATTAATGTGAAGGTCTGGTTTTTAAAGAACAAATTGGCATAATTTGGTTTTGCAAGAATGTCAATGTCTTATCTTTAAGTCTCACTTCACTCAGCACATTTCAGACAAGACCCTAGTATTTGTGCTTCTTTTCGTATTGCACAAGCTTGATAAATTCTTTCACATTGTTTCCTAGTTTATGGTAACAAATGTGTTCAGAAATGTAAGAGAGCGCAATACAGGCGGGAACTTCTGCGGCTGTTTTTCGGCTGTTGATGTTTTTTGAAGAGCACTCATGTAAAAATCTCATCCTCCAGAGCTGACTCCCGCTGCCCAGATTCTACACATAAAATACGCCTATATTAAGTCTTTATTTTCTTTTGTTGCGGTCTACGCATCTGCATTCGGATCAAATATCATTTGTTTACCTAAAATATTTAGTAGAAACTTCCGGGTTGCCGATGCAACTTTTTATGTCCTGCCGATAAGGACGTTTCAGGGAAATTTCGCGGGTAGGACTCCTTCATGGTACACACACAATCTAGTTTGCCGAAACTCCAAGTGCCTTAAGTGTTAGTGATATTTACCATAGTCGTCATTGAGCGCCTACGCAGTATAGTATCTAAAACTAATTAATTGAACTTTAGAATATTGAAAGGTATTTTCTTCTACCGTGATGTTACCGAGTATTCCTGATGGTTGAGCTTGATTTCAATAATGAATTATATATAAGTATTAAAAAAATTATTTGACATCACCTTTAATGTGCATGGTTCTATATTCAATTCGCTTCTGTATCTACAAGGCGTAATGGTTTTCAGTCGCGCCGTCTCACGAGCGGAGCGACTTATTTGGTCACTATAGTGTCTGTATGGTTGGTTGCTTGTTAACTCGCATACCTCCCCCCCCCCCCCCAATGAGATAACACCAGATTTGGCTTAATGTATGTATGGACTCCAATTTTTTTTTTAATCCAAAAAAAAAAATTTTAAAATACATTTTAGGAGATTCTAAGCAACTTACTTACTATTGTGTGTACTTGTCTTTATCTCTCTCTTAGCTAACTATCCATCTCACTTGCTTGATAGCTATTTATCTACCCTGAATTAATTCTTTCGGTCAAATCCGCATTTGTAATATTTCCAAACTAAATTTAGAAGAAAAAGAGGAAAAAATGCCCGAAAAACACCGATGTGTATTTCGAAAACGGGAAAATATAAGAGGACATTACATTGTGACTGATGTGAACACGCATTATAGGGAAAGCAGCTAAAGATAGGAAGCAAAAAAGAGAGAGCGCACCGAGACAGGAAGATTATAAATATTTAAATTTTTGGCCAATCAGAAATTACTGAAGCAGAACTTGTTGCTGAAAATGAATGCGTGCACTTCCCCTCGTGTGGCTGGTTTAAACTTCACTGGTGTCAGATCCTAATTTAACTTTCGGGAAATTTTGCCCCCCCGGGACAGATGGATATAAAAGCGAAGATACAACAGTGATCATAGCATTCGGAATTCGAAGGACTTCAAACAAAAATAGTTTTATTTCAACACGAGAGAAAGGAGACCTGTTTTCAAAGATGCATTCCAAAACCATGGTAAGTTTCAAGCCACGTATGATTTTCAATTTTTTTTTTTACTTTTTTTTGGGATGATGCATTATCTCTTGTGCTGGTAATATACATTTCACTTTGTGTATCTTGCACTTTTTCGCATGAATTGCTCAAATGAGAACGTATAGTTTGGAAAGAAATTATTTATCGGTACTTTTAAGAACACAGTACTTTTCTTCTGTAGATTATGATCGTGCTGTTCCAAACGTTGGTTCTATCTTTGTGCCGAATTTTGCCTACCGAGACAGCGCCACATGTCGGCGGCACCGATAATCCGGAGGAGTTGGGTCTTTCATTAGGAACCACCACCACGTTGGAATCTCAAAACACAGCCTCCAGCGATGCCTCTAGTAGTGCATCATCTGTTGGTGAAGTCAACGACGACAACCACACCGATAACCAAACTGCGGCTTATAATGAAGAAACTGCTGATAACGGAAGCAATGAGGACGACTGCAAGATTCCAGGTGATCTGCAGGAGATGAACAGAACGATGGGCTCCCACCTCCCTCTGTTATTCTCCGTACGAGAACCAGATCCGCTGAACAGAACGTACAGCGATACAAACCTATTCGAGGACGCCGAAAACGTCAAACGTCACTTGTGGAAGAAGAACCCAGCCGCATGTCCGACTTCGGCCTCGGGACTTCCAAACGGACGCAATGATGACATTGAGGACCGATCGGCCTGCCCGTGGTACTACGAACTCGACATCAACACGTACAGGTAAGTACATACAGGTGTTTGAACAATTGATAAACGGGGACTTTGAAACCTTTTCGTAAATTAACGCCCGTACCACTGAACCCATCATTTACGGCTTTTGTATTGGGTACCCCAAGGCTGCCCTTTTATTCGAAGTTCCTTGAATTTGGTCATCGTCTACCTGTGATTGAAACACGGTTTTCTTAGCTCACCACCAATCGATCGGCCTGTTAAGCTTTTTTCCATTCAAGCTTCTTCCCCTGATTTAAATCGGTGGGGTTGCCTACTGTTTAGTGAAGCGGGTGTTGCACCCTGGTGTGAAGCTCACGCGTAATTAAAGCACACAAGCAGCAAATGATACTCTCTGGCTTTATAACCCAATGAAAAATACACCCGAAGTCCGGGGGGTGGGGGGCACATTTCAGCGTGTATCTGTTACCATAAAATATGGAACATTTTTATTGCAGAATTCCTCAAGTGATGAGCAAAGTCAAGTGTCAGTGTGAAAGATGCGCGGGATTTGACGAAAGTTACAAGTGTGTTGAGGTGCCATACCCAGTCCGGGTATTCAAGCGCAAGTCAAACCAGTGTGTGAACGGTTACTATGTGTATGAACAAGTCATAGAGCAGCAAGCCATTGCATGCACGTGCGCTCAACAGTGAATGAATTTAAACAGGAAAAAAGCCTCAGTTAATTAGATGAAACACACACCGGAAAAGAACACATTCGAGAAAGAATTTCAACAGGTCATTATTACCGACCACGTATGTAGTACGAAAACAGGTCATTATTACCTAACACGTACGTAGTACGAGGGAAGGTAATGTTTTCACTTTTTCTACTGTCTGTCTGTCTACAGGGTCAGGGGGGTCAGATGGTCTGTTGACTGACCCCCCCCCCCCGCACCCCCAGAACATTATTGAATCCCCCCAACAGCTAGTCTAGAATGATCATATTGACGAAGATCATGGTCGGTGCCTTGTATTATTAATGCGTGATCTTGCTAATAATTTTTTTTAGAGTGTATCTGATAATGCGGAATAGGTACACACGGAAAATTTTTCAGTTTCCCGATTTTTTTTGATATTTGAGAAAATTTCATTGAGCTAGTCAACAGGGTCTAGTCCGAAGTTATTTATTTATATTGTGGTGTTTTTGCCCACTTGTTATGCCTGATATTTATTGTGTACTTGTGTGATGTTCTCAATAGATATGATTAAAAAAAACTATTACTGTATTCGAGTTACTTCTTTGTTTTGTTGCTCTGGAAATACTCATTTCATACATAGGCTTACGTAAAGCAAGACAGTTCATATTACCGGTGTCCTTGTGCAGCTATAGGTTATTGATTTACAATGTTTTCCACAGGTTAACCGTTATGATGATTGTAATTTTCCAGCAAAACATTAGTTCTGCATTGTTCACTGTCAATGGTAAATTACAGTTGTGTGAATTTCATTTGTCAATAAATTTTAAAAATTATATTTCTTTTGTTGTATATGTAGTATTTACAATTCTCAAAATGATTAATCATCTCCACTCAAAACTTGAAATCGGAAAAATGAATGTATAAGTGTGTTTGGATCATAAGGTTGACAATCTAGTGCAAGTAGGTTGACCTAGCATGTTAAAAAAGTTTCAGAAATGACTCAACGTAATGATAAGCTCATGAGTAAATCCAGGACAATAAATACTTCCTCATTTCAGTCGAGCATATATTTCAACCAATAGTCGCGGTAGCTTAAAGTCACAAGACACTCGCCGGATTTTGTTTTTATTTGGGCGGTGGGCAGCAAAGGAAACCTGCGTATTAAGAGTATTGGTGTTTTAAAAGAAATTTTGAATTGTGTAATTGCCTAATTTTTCTCCTGTTGCTTCATTCCAGAGTCCAGCATAGTGGCCCAAAACTTTCCAAATCCAGGGCGTCAAGACACGTTAATCCCAACAACGCCGTCGTAACTACCAGCGTTAATTGTGACGTCACCGAAGAAAAAATCCCTGTTACGTCCACTGTCAAAAGTATCGAACTAGACCAGATCACAAAATCACAGGCAACTGAGAATGCTGGACATTCAAGCAATTTAGACCCAGGCGCGTCTGCTGCCAGGGTCAGATTTTACGATTGGAAAAACAAAATCCGAACTACAAATAGATTGGACATAACTGACGCAAAGGAAGAACTTCAAAATATTATCAAGAATGAAAATGAAAAATCTCGTCCAGTGAATAGAGATGGTGTCGGCAACGGAGCCGCAACGCATAAAGTTGACACCAGTTTCGAGAAGGTAAGATGCGAAGGTATCTGTAATCACTTGCTACCGCTCGCATTCCGAAGGAATGGGCAAGCTACTGTTTTCACAGGCGTGTGTCTGTCCACATCTGGGGAGTACCCCCCTCCCCCCTTCAGCCAGGATAGGACTGGGGTAACTCCCCCCCCCCACCCCGGCCAGGTCAGGACTGGGGCACCCCCCCCCCCCATAACTCTACGTGAGAGTGCCTCGGTGTATTTAGTATTGTAATTGAGCTGCACCAAACACCCTTCAACTTCGCAAATTGCGTTTGGTACACAGAGATTGTGTCCTCAAATTCAGAAATGTTTTGAATATGTGCAAAATTTTCCCTGTGAAGCAAATATCGTAGGTTTTAATGAACACATTTGATCACTTTTCCAAAGTAGTTGACTCAAGAGATTGCATAACATTTGTGGGATTTTATTCTCGCACATTTTGTAGAAAAAGAAGGAAGTAAATGGTGTCACTGAGCACTCGACAGCAGCTCGTATTGGTTTGAGTAATAAAGTGGAAATAAAAAACAACTTGAATCAACCGGCGTGTATCAACACTCGCAAAAACCAAAATAACCAGGATGGAGATAACAAACCCAAAGCTGAAGCAAAACGACGAAAATTTAAGTTCCGAAAAAATCACGAGTTACTCAACCACAAAGAGAAGGAAATCATACAGGATTTTATCGACAAAAGTCCCGAAAAAATACATCCTGGTCAATTGTGTCCAGAAGTAAAACTGGAAACTCTGAATCCGGAATTACAATTAACGGCTGAAAAGTCCCGTAAAATTACAGATATAGCTTCACAGCCAACCGAAAAACTGACCACCTCACGAAAAAAATTGGATGACGATTTCAGCGCAACAACGAAAGAAATGAACATGAAATCAAAGCTGTCATTGAAAAGAAAAAAATACGAAGAGCAAGAATCTGTGAGAAAGGTTTCAGAACTGATTGATAATGAAAATCCTTCGTCAGAAACTGAGACCACAGAGGTGAGGCACGCTTATTACCGCCCGCGTACGTATTACGACGGGAAGGTAATGTGTTTATACGTGTCTGTCTGTTCACAGGGGAGGGGAGGTTCCCTTTCCATAGTCCTGTCTCTGGTCCTGTCCGGGGGGGGGGGTTAACCCTAGTTCTGTCTGGGGGTTTTCCTCCAGAAAGGATGGGGGTACCCCCATGGGAAAGGACAGGAGGGTACCCCTCAGATTGGCTACGCTGCGGGCGGTATGGCTCTTGCGGTTATGCAGGACATTCTTGTTTTGAGTTTGCGTTGGTTCCAGTTTATTGTGAAAGTGTAGTAACCGATGAGCGAAAATGAAAATTCTATCTTTATCTGGTGCTGTAACTTTGTGATTCATTTGTGAAAATGGTTTGAATTGTTTTGATATTTCAGCAGAAAGATAACAGCGAACGGAAAAGAGAAAATGCACTTTATATGTCTGATGGTGAAAAGGATGTTCACAATGGCGACGATGAACCCATTGACGACACTTCCGACGAAAACCTAAAAAACTTTGAGCTTCGGCTGACGAGTGGCAAGGGCAGTAACGAAAATGGCCATCATGAGCTTGACCCTCTTGTTTGTGGAGAAAATGAACACAAAATGACTGATGAATCCTTTCTTCACCATACCGAAAACAGTGAAGACGACCTGAGGAACCTCAGCTTACGACTGGAGAGTGATGAAGAGTTACCCAGTATCAATACAGAACCCAGTCCTGTATTCAAACCCTGCCAGATTGTGTCCACTTTACCAACATTTTCTGACGAGGAAAGCAGTGACAGTGACCACCTGACCAAGCGCACCAGACTAAAACTTGATAGACTGAAGAAGACTATCGAACAGACAGAAAAGCCTGGTAGAAAGAGTGATGATAGTGGCTTAGACGCTTCTTTGTCATCATTCCCAAGTTCCAAAGATCGGCTACTTAAGAACAAGAGCCACCATCCTCAGATAAACACACCCAAAAGGAGAGCAACACCAACCAGCGAGTCAGATACAGATAGTCCAGCATTTCTGGCAGTCAAGAAAAGAAGAGTGACCAGGGGAATCAAGTCAAAGCAAAGAGTGAGAACTAGTGATAGTAGTGAATCAGATTTTAGAAATAAATCGGTCACAGATGATACTTGGTTACGGAAAGATGATACCGATGTTCAAAACAAGCCCTACAAGAAAAGCAAAACTGGAAGAAAACGGACATTTTCAAGCACTACTGGTGGGAAAAGTGAAAATACAGATCACGAATTGAGTAGCACGTCAGCATCAAGAACACAAAAAAGAAAATCGAGGTTAAGTTCAGAGGAAAAGAAGAAAAAATTGGCGATGCAGAGGTCGATGATTGCGAGGAGACGTATAGACAACTTCTCCAGCGATTCTGATATGGAGAATCATTCCCCAGAGCGACCGATAGGTCAGAGGAAAACCAGGACAATCGCCAGCATCCTAACTGAACGAAGAGTGTCACTGAATGTGACGTCAAACAATTGTGACTTCAAAAGGTGGGTGAGCGACTGCAAACAATTGGAGGAGAGACGTCGGACTTTGGCGAAGAGTTTGTCGAAAAGTTCACAATCCGCAGAAGATGTGGAGAAATCCATGATAGACGAAGTGTTTGAAGAAGGTTCGTATTCAGAGGTGCTATCCAGGGAAAAGGCTAATAAAATTACTAAGATAATATTCCCTGTGATAAAGGCTTGAAACAACGCGCATTAAATGCATTCCAAACATAGTACAAATTCCACTTATGTTTTAGTGCTTTTCGTATGAATAATGAAGATACGATTCTGCATTTTATTTCAGAAGAAGATGAAGAAGCTATTGATATGTTCTACCAGTTTGACGATGCTGTCATGAACAATACTCAGATAGACGATGCTATATTAGACTATGATGATATCCCACAGTTGGGAGACGATGACGACGCTACTACAGCTGATGCTGACGATGCAGTCGGTGACAATGTGGTGTTGGTTAAAGATGAAACTGAAGAAGAACTGGAAAGAAGTATTAAGAAAGTCAGGTGTGTACATTCTTTTTCAACAATGTTATGATAAAAACGCGTCTATGTATAACTAGAAGTGATACTACAGTCCCATCCAACACCGGTAAAAATATCTTGTGCTTCACAGTAATATTCTGTTGTAATATGTCACATTCTTTTCGGTGTTCTTTATGTCGATGAACTAAAACTATTATCTGTATTTTTACCTTTTTCATGTCTTGAATTACAGAGAAGTGCGAGATTTAGATGAAGAGCAGATTACATTCCTCGTCCAGCAACATGAAGGATATCTACGAGAAATCTTCACAGGAAAGGTGTGTGGATCAGAATTACCTGATAATGTTAATTGATCGCTAGAATATCCTATTCAAACGGAAATACTTAAGTAGCTGAAAGAGAAAAAAACTAATTCAGAATGTCAATCGCGGCTTTTCATGCCAATTATATTGATTTTTTCCTACAGAGATTCAGCAGACGACACAATGACTACAAACTGGGTGGCATCAAGCGAAGTAAGCCCAAATCAAGCACATGAAAATTTTAACTGACATCCACTAATTGAAGCCCATGCGGTCGAGCAGTAGTTGTCTTGTTTCTTTTTCATTTTGGAGAAAATCAATCAATTTTGAGTTTTTACTACATATTGTTCAATGTAATTTTCTGTTGAGTTTTTCTACACACTGTTCAATGTAATTTTTTATTGATGATTCCAGTGGACCTAACGTATCAGATTCCGATGCGGTTATTTACCGACGACCAACACAACCTCATCATGCAGTTACTACTTAATATGTTCTGTCGCAGACACCAGAAGGTATGTTACACTACAAATTATACAGAAACCGTGCACGCTGCACTAAAAACGGTGTTAAATACTAGTGGTATATCAGCAATAAATATGTTCAGAGTATCAAATGATGTAAATTTGGTGTAGCACGAGAGATGAACCAAAACTACTCTGTCTCTGAAAGTTAAGGTGAAGGCATTCCAATTCCCAACCATGGCGTCAAAATGTTTATGATTTTTCCCAAGTAATGCAATGCAATGAGTACCACTAAAATTAATTGAAATTGTCACCATAAAGAATAATTGAATTTTTAGAATGCAAACCCTCTGCATTTCGTGTTTCTCGAAAATTATTTGCTTTTCAGTACCTGAACTACGTAATGAAGGTAATGGTATCCGAGATTCTGATCAAGATCTACATGGTCGTTAAGAGCATAGAATACGACCAGGCTGAGAAAGCTACGATGGATGTCACAAGCTAGCTGCTGTGAAGCTACGTTAGGGATAAAACCATGGATGGTTGTACAAAATCGAGGCCATCAAGTAACGGTATAGATAACCACTATTAGCCATTCCATTTAAATCTAGTCGGAACTTTTCCTTATTATATTGTTATCAAACTATGTGGTAATATTTGGACTGGAATTCTTAAGATTGCTTCGTGTGCTGGATCCCGCTTCTAACTTGTTTGGTTGGAACAAGTACTCGGTTACAGCGAGTTAACTTACAACGAACAATCGAGGACTAAGGGATGTCTACTGATACGTCCGGTGTAACGACTATTTCAGAGATACGATGTAACGTTAGACATACCAAATATCTGCAAGTGTGATCATCCTGGCGTACTGCATAGATAACTCTAATACATTTGATTAGGTATCCGTACAGTGGTAGTTTATTGTAGTACTTCTT
>JBCAUG010031675.1:0-24445 GCA_038406175.1 Haplosyllis leylae
AATTGAACCCAACCATGTCAAAGTACTTATATATCAGCACGGAAATAAAAACCTGGTGCATGTACAACATAAATCCAGTAGTCTTGAGATACGAGCAAGAATTGACATGTGTGAGATTATTGCACCTGCTCTTTTAGAGATTATTCTCATGAGAAACCAACAAAGTGGCCACGAATTCCTGTTTAGTAGATGGCCAGGAAATGTATCTTATCTCTTTAGCGGCTACAGTCCGAACAAATGTAGAGAAAATGTAAGCAGTAAAATTTGTCAAGAGCGTTTGGCCTTGGATTTTGTTCCAAGTCGAGAGCATCTGTGTAACTACCCACTCTGCAAAAGGAAACAATTGTTTATTTCATACGCATCTAGTTTAACAGTAGACGTTGGTGTCTTACGGTTCAGGCTTGGAATGAAGATGTTCACAGAAGAATTTTACACAGAAAGTTAGTATCTGTGTGTGGGTAGAACGTGCAATCACAATTCATAAAATGATAATTGTAAAATTATATAACCTGATTATTAAAGCTTAATTTTGACTTCAAAGTTTAAAAAATTGAATGCTAACATTACATCCATCTGCAACTAAGGTTTCGTAGGCATCAACGATTTAAATAACAGGTGTACTAATTGCTTATCATCACTAACCTTGTCGCCGTCATCTTGTAAGCCACAAGGTGTCATACGGTGTGGTGACAGGCAGAGCAAATACAAACTAAGTGACAGGCTTAGTGAAGGAAATTCATATTTCCACAGCTCTTTTCGTTCCGTTAGGCCACAAATTTTAATGCAATGACTTGCAGGATTTACCTGAATGATGGCAGTGACCTGTGATGACTGTCATCAGACCTATATTTTAGGCATTCAGCAGATAATTACGTCCCTGATGACCTATTTCTATTTCCTTACAAGACTCTCGCCGACATTTGTAAAGCTGTATCCAGAAAGCAAAAGCCACCAGAGATTATGTGTCTACGTCTTGTTCTTTACTTCGCTTATTCTGTTCAGGCGTATTTTAGAAACCCGAAAGCACGAATTTGAACAACTGTTCCAAACGATTCAAGTTATGTGATATAATTCTGTGGTCGTTGCCCGCCAAAATGTGCTAATCATGTCAATCCTTAGTAATTTCACACTGGGTTCACGAAAAGATTTTGAAATGATACGGATAACCTCTTTCGAATCTACACGGCAAAACAATTCATCGTTAATAGATTCATATTGGCTACCATGTGGAAACAAACTGTCGCTTCAACAACTATTGATTTAAAAATGCGGGAATTTAATATTGCTGTCAGTGAATACAAACCAATATCATAACATGAATGTTGAGACTACAAACAGGTAGAAAAAACACGTTTCATTAAGCTTAACTCATCGTCTCAGTAACTCGACACCCGTGTAATTGTCTGTCAAAACCTTACTTCCAGTTTTCTACGAACTTCAGCATTAAGCAGCATTTCATGGCGTAATTAGTAAGATTTTCTTGCCTAAATATGGACAGTTGTCGCCTATGCGGATCAATAGAGTACGCCTCATCAAGCTAAATAAGGCACACACATAAATAGAGCCAGCTGCAACATCGCAACATTCATCTCTTACTCTGTTTCGAGGTGTCTTTGACTTTACCCAATAAACTGACCAGTCCTTCGACACCTATCGACTGGATAAGAAATAGCAATGTTATTGAATCTGTATTGTAATTCCATCAAGCCTCATGCTTGTGAAGAACTTAAAAGATGTAATAGCTTTAATTAGTCATGAATAAATTATACAAAGTCGGAGACAATGTTGAGTAGAAAGCGTCATCAGACCCTCCGTTACTAAATCTGTGCTATTCCCTTTTGACTAATAAAACTCCTCAGTAATTAGATTTACCTCCGTCCAGTTCATGATACTGTGTGAATGAACCTGCCAGGACACATCAAATGTATTTGCTAAGCGGCGTCAACGAGGAAGTCTAGGTCAAGGCATTGCCAAATGGTACTGTGACATGGCAGAAGTGAAATTTAGCATTTTAGCTACATTTCAAATTTCCTCTCAAAGGCTACATGTTAAATTTTCAAAGGTCTTGTATTTAATTGTCTACCTATTTGACCAAGTTGTCATCCTGTGGTGACTTTAAATCTGCCTAATATGCCGGGGCAGGATTCCTTCTCCTCATGATCTGTACTTAACACTCTATCAATGTACCATCACTCTTGATTATTGCTCCCATGAGTATATCCATTAAAAGTGCTTTTAGAGTCAGATGACATCTCCCAGACCTGGTTTAATAAAATGTGATTAGGTGTGGGGAAAAACACACTTATAAATATTAGCAATGTTTCAATTAATTAACGTGCCAAGCCAAAAATTACTGAGTGCTATCTTAGCTAAAATGAGAGCTTGTGTACCACGACGGTAATCCAATAGGGAGCCCACGGTTTGGAGGATGAGAATACCATTGATGTAAGACTGTATCTGTGGTTTCAATTCTGGCAAATATTAGGTATTAAATTTTAAAAATGTAGACTATTGAATAACAAGAATGGTTCCGGTACCCATTTATACCACATAAAATGCATTCATCCGGATAAAATTAGGATTTTAATAATCATTCTGTTAATTTCACAGAATCAGCTGCTTCATAAACCTCAAAATAAAAGGATAACACGGTATAGATGCCAATTTCTTGCGACGTAGGAAACACGTCTGAAATCAAATTAATGACTACACCTTCATGTAAATACTCTTATGGGAAAGTTAAGCTCACCACCGAGCCATTAACGTCTTTATCTCATTGTCATTCCCCTAGTAGAACCCTTGATTTACTGTGCAAGAACACGAGAGCTTCCATGATAAATACTAATGAGTATCAAAAGCAATGATGACACAAGTCAAACTGTCACAATATTTATCAAAGAATGCACAACACTGACGTTCCCAAGAGTTTTAACTGTTGCTGCCTCTGATTTCACGGTCATGTTTTTTTTCACGCAACAGTTTTACAGTAGAAGATTTAGCGTAAGTGCAGGACATAAAAATTCAAATATACTTTTGTGTGCAAGAATGAAAATTGAGTTTGGACATGTCATATTATTATATATCATCAACCGATGTAGTTTGGACATGTCATATTATTATATATCATCAACCGATGTAGTTTGGACATGTCATATCATTATATATCATCAACCGATGTAGTTTCCAGAATGTTCTTACAAAATTAAACAACAATCCGATGTTGATACTACAAAATGTACACACTAAAACAATAGTTATTTAGCTGAAGGACATTTACCACAATATCAAATGCAGCCATGTAGCTCCAATGGGCTATTATTAAGTTTTCTCTGCAGCTGTACCAAAGTCAGACATGTTACTGAATCTTACAATCCATTTCCCAAACCCATTTTTTATCTGCAAGCTTGACCTAGATTTGTGTTGGTTGTTACTGGAGGGCTTTCATCGAAGAGCAAAGACAAAGAATTGTGTGTGAATGCCTAGAATATAAGTGGCAGGATTAAATTGCAGTCTTCAGTAAATAAAATGAGTGAAGAAGTTTACCGTGCCCTGTTCCATATAAAACAATTCAGAAAAACAATTCAATTATTCTGAAGTTGCTGATGTTAAGAATTGGCCATTGTACATTTCCATTTAATAATTTTAGAGTTCTCACAGCACCTGAAAGCAGTTAGAGATAAACACTGGAATTTAAAATTTTTCGGAAAAAAATTTCATAGAATGATGCCAAAGTTGGAAAATGAGAATTCACGATTCAACAAAATATCAATCTTTACCAAATATTTTATTTGAATATACAAAATATAATGAAAATCAAAAATCAAAGAAACGATTTTAAGATAGCAATATTGAAATCAAGATTATTCCCTGTATGTTCTTCCTACTTTTGGGATCTACTTAAGCAAGGTTAGTCAATAAATATATTCAGACAAAAAAATCCTTATGCTTGGAAAATGCCTGAAAAGGGCAGACAAATTGTGAAAGTATCATGAAATTTTACTCTGGTTGAGGTGTGGAAACGCTGAAGTTGAATAAACGACAATTTCAAACAGAGCACGCGACTACAAGATATCCTGTGATGTAAGACGTTCACTGACAATTTAAGTGACTGTTATACGTCTTTTGTCAAAGAAAATGCAATTGACATGCGTGGGGTGCATCTTGCCAGATACGTTTCGCAGCAGAGTGACGGTGTAAGAATGCCTACGAAAGAGACAGCTCCTTCCTGATACAAATGTGAGGAAAACTGAGAACGTTTTTTGTGGAACTAATGTCTTCATTTCTGATATGCAGTGTTAACTAAATGGGAAGAGGAACATCTGTTGTGTGGAATGCTATTGCGGGAATTGCAAATGAGTTGTTTCGGGAAGGAACATTGTATTGTTGACTACAAGTGGACCAATAAAGACATGTCATCTTTGGTGTAATTTCTTTAGACAGGCGGAGCTGTGTGATGAATTAAGCGAAGGGTCATTTTGTACTTAAATGTTTCGATTACAATTTACATGAAAAGTCTCTTTCGTGAACGTCTTCTTTTTATTCTAAAGTGCAGGCATCACTTTTTTTTTTTAGATCAGTGCTGTTTTTGCACGTAAGGAAATATACTTTTTTTGGTGATTTTACCTGTTTCACCACTTAGACCACCCTTTGGTAAATTCTTTTCAGCCATAAATCTTTGTGCGAGATTTTTTGCTGTATTCCTTATGAATACAACTACACCCATACTCAGTGTGAGGTCAATTTAGCATCTACCATGGAAACTATTCTCTTGGCCTTTCCACTTAGTACCGAAGACACTTTGTCCTTGATTGACATTTGGTGTATGTATGAAGCATCAGTTATGCATTAATTTCTTGTTAATTGAACCCAACCATGTCAAAGTACTTATATATCAGCACGGAAATAAAAACCTGGTGCATGTACAACATAAATCCAAGGAACGATTACCTCAGTTTCCGCATTGCCTTGTTAAATACGAGTAGATAATTCCAATTGAAAAAAAATACCCAAATTCATTTGCAAAATCATGACCAAAACACTGCTGTCCCAGATGTAAAGTCTGGAATCAATAAAAAAAAACCACCTGAGGAATAGAAGTGAAAGAATGAATTGCTGAATATAGACGAAACAGCTGCAAGCCTAAATCATTACAGCCAATATAATAGGTGCACTCTTGGGAAATGTGGACCAGCACTGATTCCATTTACCACATTGTGTACTTGTTTGGACATCAAGGCCCAATTTTCAGAAAATACTTCACAGCCAAATCTTCCCTGGCGGAGATTTGAAAAAGACATCAATATTTTCGGAAAACGCATAAAAATTTCAATTACTTACTTGATGGTCTTACATCACAGGCACACCCTGCAGGAAGTTCAGTAAATTTGAACTGTTTTTTGAGACAACAGAAAATCCGTACTTTGCCCTTATAATGTAAGCGAATGGAGATGTTAGTTTTTGATTGTGATCCACACTGCACATTTCTTATATGTAAGTTAAATTTCAGAAAAACATTCACAGGTTCCCAAAAATTCTGACTACAGTTCAAGTAGAAATTTCGATTGTTTCACTAGTATAAGTTTTGGACAGAAGTTAGTAACTCATGATCTGAATTAGTTGTGTTTTAAATGATTCATAGTCACAATTTGGCAATTACTGAAAATAATTCCAATTGGTTTGAACTTGTAGTCAAAACTGACTTTTCTATTTTCAGTCACAAAAAAATAATATATTCAAGAAAAATTTTTCTTCCATTTTTTTCAAAATTAACTTCAATGATTATTTTCCTTAATATCCCAAGATACAATTTTTCATACTTTGTAAATATTAGGTAGTGAACGTTTCACCAGGTGGCTTGTTGGCACAAAGGGTGTGAAGGGTGCAAGGGGTGCAAGGGCAATCTTTGCACCTTTCTCACCAGCCTTTGCACCCTTCACATCCCTTACACCCTTTTGAGAGAAGGTGAAGAGGGTGCAAAGGCTGGTGAGAAGGTACAAAAGGTGTGAGGGGTGCAAAGGGTGAAAAGGGTGTGAGGGATGCAAAGTGTACAAAGGCTATTCTAAACTAGGTTTTTGGGGGGGGGGGTCTCCACCATCTGTTAGCACAAAAAATTGGATTACAACATAGGGTGGTTAGGTGTTCCCACCATGTACAAGTAGAACCACCACCACATCTACATTGACAGAACAGCAAATAGCATTTGTAGGTCCCCATCATGGGTCCAAAATTTTGGGGCAAAAGCGGCACCAAACTAAACACAAAAGTGATTCTAACAAGCCACTAATAATTTTGTACTGAGTGATGAGATAGATATGGTATTTGTGGATTTGATCCAAAAAGAGGCTCGGAAAGCATCCACCAATTGACTATAATGGGATATATGAATTTACAGATCTCATCAAAAAGTTACAATTTACTAAAGTTCCTACAAAATGAGGCACAATCTCTCCGCTTGTTTAGACCATTTATTTAAACTTTAATTGGTTTTACCACGTTTTTGTTACACTTACGAGCCAATGACAGCACTTGGCACCCACAGGACGTGTAAAAAAGAATAACGATAACGATTTTTGTTCAAGGTGAGGGCCTAAAGGTCTTGCTGTCGTTGGAAAACAAATCATCCATCCAAGCTCCACATTAAATTTTTAATAAAATCAAGTTTGAAACAGATGTTTATCTGTGATACGGAAACACCTGTTCAGTGTTATAGCATTTACCAAAAAGAATAGTGGAAAGTTGTTCATTTCTGTACACTAATGGAATTGATTAATACTCACTGTTTTGTTTCTGTATGCGTGTGCACTGAAACTGGGTGTGTGCAGATACTGCCGACGCATAGATAATGTGTCCCATTTTTGCGACAGGAACAGAAGGATTCTTCTTTTTCTTGAAATCAATCAAACAATACCCAGGAAAAAATGAGTACGTGGAGGCAAATGCCTGATAAAGGCGATATAGCTTCAAGTCTAAATCACTGCTGCAGATATAATAGGTACACTCAGGGGAAATGTGGACAAGCACTGATTCTGCTCACCACATTAAGTGCTTGTTTGTACATAAATAACTTGAGCTTGTTCAATTGCTTTTCACACTGAACTTTCTGTAGTAGATTAAATCACCCTCAGCAAATTGTGTTAAATGGTTTGGTGCAAGCACGGTAGCTTCTGGGGCGAGAAGCGTTAGACAAAACCTGTTCAAAAATTTTATGAGAGATTATGCCTGGACTGAAGACATGAAACACACTATTACTTTGCCAATTTATGAGAACAATAAATTATACGATTTGTAGAAGAACAATAAGAAATCATTTCTCAGATAAAAACTAGACAGAGATTGCGACAAACTATTTTGAATCACACGTCACAAGATTATTGTTTTTGCCGGAATGATTTATTCAGCACGAATTTAACTTTTCACTCATTTTCTATGCTGTAGACAGGTTCTTAGGCCTGTTTTTCGCAGAACTGTTGAATAGCCATGGAAACGCAAGATTTTGTGACATTTCTTTAGGAGTAATAAGGGTTAATTTTAAATAATAAAACAACAGAACGTAACGTGACGTTCAAACTATACAACAACAAACCAAGGTATTTTTGTAATACATATCTCTATGGAGATGCCCAAATAGTTTCGCTGTGGTTGGTATGATTATGATTTTTGACAGAGGTGAAGGGCCCTTATTATCTTTCTTATGAACTATCCAGTTTTTTCTGAGTGATTGGAAGATACCTCTGTGGAACAGGTTATTACATCGATGGACGTTTCAGTCCCCTTATTTATTCCTATCCATTAAGTGACGTCTAAAGTAAACGAAACTTTCTACTAAAATTGCCTTGAATACCACAAACCATTGGCAGTTATTTGAAATGGAATTCTTTTTGTGCAGTAGCTTTGTCTGGTTCAGTTTCAGAAGAAACCATCACATGTCAAAGCAATCCTCAAAATAATATTTTGTTGACGAGCAGTATCTGCAACCAGATTTGAATACAAATGCACTTAGTTACTTTTCTACCTCAGCGAGTTCAAAACCTTTCAGGTGAAAGATGATTTTTTTCGCTGCAAATCCTTAAATGGAAGAGCATTTGACAAGTTTCAAAAGAGAATGCATGGAGAAAGTCTTAAGCAAGTTGTGTAATATGTATCGCAAAATTTCATTAAGATATCAGGAAAAGATCGGAACTGTCGAACACTCTTCCCCTGTGGTATTATCTGGGCATCAAAAAAGCAATGGGAGGAAATTGTTAAAAGCAACAATTTTAGCTCGGTCACCGGAACGGTCATGTTTAGCAACAGACTGACCACTGCATCGGGTTTAATTTAATCAAAAGTCCACTGAACAGCTGTTTATGTTGTTTTATATCAAATGCAGCAATTCGAATCTCAAGTTAAGCAAATTCTGTCGTCAGTTTGCACATAAAACCCAATTTAGTGGTAATAGTACTTAGGTAAATGGTCACAAGGATGGTCTTAGCACATACTATATCAGCAGTAATGGACACAAGAAAGGAAACTCTTAGTAGTAAGGTGTAGACGTTCTGCCACGAAGACATTTGTGTTCTGATGTCGTCATTCGTCACCATTGAGGTGACTGTATAAAAAGAAGGCATCTGCTGTTCTGCGTTACTTTGAAAAAATATATCTCTGTGTGTGATATCCAAACTATCACATGATTACTTTTTCACTCAAATTATTTTCTCAATTTGTCTGAGAACAGCAAAGCAGAAAGAACAAAAATTCCCATGGATAAATTGAAAAATAGAATTTTAAAAGCGTTTCAGTGCATATGTTTCCATTTTTTGCATCCAAAGACAGTTCATTCTTGGAATTAAGTAAATTTTCTGAATTAATTGATTAAGAATGTAGATCTATCAAGACTTGAAGAATTTCACTTCAGTGACTGACTCATTAGTCTCCTCGAGAAATTACTATGAAGCACCCTTTTCTGGCCGTGTACTAAAAGTGGGTGCCACAAAGGTCCAGGTTACCCTGGCACAGGTTCCACCCCCCCCCCCCCCCCCGTCCTGTAAATGAAAAGTTTGCATTTCTGGGCAGATCTTGAGATCATGACTTCAGATCTTTCCTAACCCCTCCCACACCCCCACCCCTGAAATGCAAAGTTGGCTTTTTTGTACAGATCTTGAGACTTCAGATTCCAAATATTCACTTCCTGCCTCTGCAAATGTTCAATGAATAGAGCAGAAAATAAGGCACTTCAACTCTGCCCCAGGTTGTGTTAGGCAGACATCTATTATGGCTGACAACATGGACAAGTACTTAGAATATTAGCCCAAATTTAGGTGTGGTTGGTTTTCACTACAAGTATCTATCTTTAACATTAGAGCCATGACAGTTATTTTGTGATAAGTATGATATTTCCGTCTTTGAATCTGGCTCCCCTGTTTGAGTGACCCTTCAAAATACACTTCATGGTAGCTGAGTCGAATAGCACAACTATTACAAAGGGAAGGAACGGTCAGTTGTTGAGGTTTATGGATGTACTTTTTCCATATAATTTATTTATTAAATACAAGTGTGGTAAATTTTACTCTCAGAGATTTTTTTCGGAATTTATTATGTGTCATTAGCACGAAAATATCAATATATTTCAGATATTAATATCGTAACAGGAAATTTTGCTTCCTTTGCAAATATTATTCAAAAGGGGTTTTCCCTTCGTCTCAGAAAATGTCAATGTAAGAGAAAAATATACAGACTCATTTGTTCAGCATTAAGTAAAATGTAGATTATACAAAAATGTCTTCTGTACATATCACAGTAACATCATTTTCAACTTTGCACATAACCCAGTTGTCTTTTTCAGTACATAAAGTAAAATCTGCTTTATCAAAGAGCTTTATTAGTGGAGTGGTTGCAGCTGGAATCAATGGGATGATTTCAAAGAAACTAATTCCTGCAGATAAAAGAATAAACATGGAATTTTGAAGATGATGAATTGGTCATTGGAGGCCAAACACAACAAGTCTCTCTTGTTTCTTTCCACCATGTCCATTTGAACTTAGGCCCGGCAGTGAAGAATACATAAGGGAAGATTTTCTTTGGTACATATAAATTGTCATCATGATTGAGCATTGCCTTTCTTGCAGTAGGTAAATGTGTGACTATTTCTTATATTTATTTGATCAATTTATTTCCATTGGAGATTTTCTCAAGTCAATCTGCTTTCAAATTAACCAAATAGATAACATAGAAAAGGCAAAGAAAAACATCACAAACATGAAAGAGAAATAACTATCCAATGTGTACTCCAACCATTGTTGCATACATTTCTGCACCTGAAGACTAACCATTAGAACGTCTTTCCTGGTCCCGACGTTCAACCCAGCAGCAGATTCATTTAAGAAAAGAAGGGTGCATCACGCAATAGCTTCTCATTGCTATCGACTTACTTGCCTCCTTGTCTTTACTCTGCCCAATTGAATAATGGCCGTTCACTTAGTGAAATATAAAGTTCTATGTTGTGAGGACCTTATTTCCGTGGAATGAAAATAAATCCCTCAAGTCGTTCGAGGAAACGCAAACACTTGTCGGATCTTAGCGCAGACGGTTAAAATTTAATGGTAGAGTATTCAAAATGTATGTTGAATAACTCAATTTGCACAAGATTTAACCAGTTAGTTGAGAGATAAATCAATCAAAAAAGACATTGCAAAGTGTCCACCTATGTCTATCAGCATTTGGAGGCAAGGCTTGTGAAAATTTTACAGTAACAACATGAACATTTATTTTTTCCTAGAACCAGTAAACATGTCTGAAGTCTATTGAAAGCTTTTCTGTGTCTCCCACTTACAGTTAATAATGGTAATGATCCTTGACTGCTGATCAGTAGGTTACGGGTTCGAATACAGAGATTTTATTTTTGAAAAGAAAGCTAATCTAATAAGTCAATTTTAAATTAAGCATAGGAAAAATCCATTTCGTCTGAAAATCCGAATAAAAATGGTACTATTGAAAGAAAAGATATTTTCCATACATCTTATGATCAGCATTGCTTTGAAACGTCGCGATTTCCATAAACTGCAATGACCTACACCAGAAACTCTTCAATGTGGCATTGCGGCCAACACAGATGCAATTGCATCGCCGACTCGCATTTTGATAATGGTGCTATTAATTTAGTCAATCTACAGGATCAAATGATGTGGATGTGACAAATGGCGGCTATATTTCATATTCTGACAGTTGTGTCACTAGGTCCAGTCACAGGTTATTACTGTTGTCATCAATAATGTGCAAAATCTTTCACGTCTCATCCACGCTTGAAATTTCATTAAGTGCGTGCTGGAATTCCACAACATGAAAATCCATCTTCTGCATAAGAGTACAAATTGTATTGCGTATTGAACAGTTATAGTCAGTCCATTTTTAAGATAAAGAGAGGTTTTGTTTTAATTAATGTATCAATTAAATATGGAGACTATTACTTCATCAAATCTATCGGGAATCTATCCTTATTGGTTTATTCCTTTTCGGCTACTGCTGACAATAGATAGAGACTGTTTCGATTTTTTAGGAAAGGCAATTTCTCTAGACTTAAAAGAACCACAGAAACATCAGTTCCTTTGGGAAAGTTCTCCGGTGTGAAAGTAATGCCCGTTCACCAGGTTTTCTACAGTAGCACATGTCATATTCTTTTTTCCCTAGGAAATTACCAGTGAGCCCTGTAGCACTTATCACTAATGATAGATTCAAATATGATTGTCCAAAAGTTGAGGGCTGACTCTGGTTAAGAAGTAGGCTATCGACCTGTCTTTAGAATTTCTTTTTCAGATCTTTCAACTGAAAGCGTAAGGCCTATTCATTCCATAACCTTCGGTGTCCTTCAAAAGACGTTTGTTGAGAAATAGTTATGACGGTTACTGAACAACCTCCAATCTGTCGCAAGGAAATTTGAAGCACTGATACTTCTTAGAAAGACAGGTACCAAATAGATCACAATATGTAAATGTCCGCCTTCCCTTTTGGAGGAGTTGCAAAGGAAGGGCACGTTCACATCAGTACTTCAATTAGAAGAAATCACGGTCAGTCAGGCGACCCTTTTGATGGACTTTGATTAGTCATTATGACCAAAACTAAGATACTATCGTCCCAAGCAGTAAGTAAGACGATATGAGTAAGTAATACTCCAAAGACGATTTTATCGTATGATCGTGCTTGACAGGTCTAAAAATGCACGACTGATTAATACGACTAAACCACACTTTGTAGCAAAATAAATTTGTCAGCGAAGTCTAAATACAATATGGCCACTGGAAAGTTTTGCGATCTCCGAGTATCTTTTGTCAAAACTCATTGATTCGGCAACGAGGTAACTTTTTGTTGGTGACATTTTCTGGCCTTATTGGTCAGTGCTACGACTTTCTAAGAGAGTTGTCTAGGGAGGGACAAACAAATCAATTTCCCAAGCGCAGTAAGCTAGGTCATATTTTCAAGGCACTTGTCCTATTTCTGAAGCTCCATGTAGCGCCACAACTTTCCATTTCCTAGACGCGTTGGTCTAATACAAATTTGTATATTAAACTACTCTGATCAATTGAACTGGGCCATAGAAAAAATTATATTTAACTACGCGTTTTATTGTCAGATCGTTGATGCAATTGCAAAAAAAGGAATAATATCGAGGTTTTCATTTTCAACACAAATCTGGCATTTGTGACATTTCTGTACAAAATTGACATCGAGGGTTATAAAAAGTTTCAGCAAAACATAAAGTTGCCTCCAGTGGGAAGGGAATTGAACTCACAACACCAACCATCAATGGATAAGAAGGCAGATGCCTTGTGTTGAACAGAAGATCCTTAAACTGAACTTTCATGCTCCACTTCACTTTTTGGACTTGATCATTTCTAGATTCAATAGAACATGACTTTATTAGGGTCTGAAAATCTAAGACTGGCAAGGAATGACAGATTGGCTGAGTGGATAAGGCATTAGAATTCTAATCCAGTGATGGTTGGTGTTATGGGTTCATTTCCCACTGGGAGCAGCTTTATTTTTTGCTGAAACTTTTTAAACCTCTCGATGTCAATATTGTATAGAAATGTCAGAAATGCCAGATTTGTGTTTAAAAACGCAAACCTCGATTATGTAGCTTCCATTTATGTAGAGTCCTACAGTAAGAAGAATAGAGATTTTGTAAGACCACTTGGCGACAGGGTAGAAGGAAACCATTATGGCAGTAATTGGTCTGTCTTTTCCCATAGAGACAGCAAAAATGCTATAAGTACGCCGATCGGCCTCTCTTGTGGCTTTGAATGTGTCTACTGAAAGCTTTTTATGTAGTGTGATATGAAGGCATACATTAGCTCCCTTTGTTTAAACATATTCTATCATCGGCTCATTCATTAAAGATAATCTACAGTCAACAGCAGTAGGTGAGTTGACAGCTTAGGCAGTTTTAACACATGTTAGATCAAAGGCAAATGGTCTAAAAGGACATTTATCAAAGTAATGAGTTCGGATTTTGATACCTAACTAAAGAATTCCACTGCCCGAGGTAGAGGTTGGAAGCCATTCAGTAGGAAAAGAAAGCCGAACAATAGAGGCCAGGTACTAGTAGTCCAGACGGGCACTTCCTGAATCCAGTTTAGAAGTAACACAGGAAATCGAACTGTGGTCACAGTACTTCACTAAATTTCCTACAGGTCTCCAGAAATAAGCAGTTTATTCCTTCTTCACCTCAACTGAATAGCGCAATGCTGGGTATTTCGACAAGTTGTCAATTAAAAATTCCATCTACAACCCGATACATGTGATTCAGTGTCTTTGGGAACTGATAATCACGCCATATCGCTGCATAGGGAAATGATATGACTGTGAAGTCTAAAGTCTGAATTAGTGCCTGGTGATTTTTTACGTCCAAATTAAAAATAGATGAGATGTGTTGTATTGTTTTATACTCATTTTACCCATTTGTACTTTCAGAAAATTGTGATGTGACCATCAGAAGCACAGATCATGGCGGGATAAGTAATGGCACATTCATGTCACCTGGCTGGCCAGATAACTATGAAGATCAACTGCGCTGTATCTACAAATTTATTGGTCGACCAGATCAAAGAGTTAGCGTCAGTTTTATGCATTTTGATGTCAAGGGTATTCCCCCGAGGTCAGTAATATTCGTCTTTTTACCCCTTTTTGTGCAGTTGACATGAACAGAGACATAAATTGTAAGAGAAAAAAAGTTTTCTTGATAATACATAATGCTCATATTATACTGTAACTGTTCCTTGTCATATTGTATTGTTTTCAGTATATGTCCAGAAAAGTTAATAATTACCGTATGTAGTATCTATGTAGTATCTATAGTATCTATTTTGAAATTGCGATTAGTTCTTCCATCTTAAATATGGCGGGCACAATGTTGTGTGATGTAAAATAAGGTGAAAAGGGAGAACTTTTCAATGTATCCACCGTCGAGAACAAGCTGATAGTTAAACACAATATTCATTCCTTCCAAATCAACTGGACCAAGATAAAAATGAATTGTATGCTCGCTGTTATTGGTTAGTAATTCGCGGTCTGCAATGCTGCGCTTTATATTCCGCCGAACCGGTCAATTTTGCCTCAAATTGGTGCCAGTGTTTGGAACGACATTGGGGGATTAAATAGAAAGAACCTTCCGATGTATTTTACTTGGTTGAACTTTATAATTGCAGCAAAGACCTTTTAGTCCATAATCACCGAAAAACAGGGGAAATTAGATCTCACTTCATGTCTAAGCCCTCTACATTATCTGAACCCTGCACATGATTCCAGGGTTCACTAATTGCCTTTTGGCAAACATTCTGTAGCATGCAATTTTGTCATGAAATATTTCGACATTCTGAAGGGTATCTGGCATTTATTTTAAACTCTGTTCTATGTCTACAAGCCAACGTTCTTGGAAGTTCAGACATTTGTAAACGAAAAAGAAAAAACTGGATTTTTTGTTACCATGAGGATTCGAGCCTGTACACTGATGAAAGTTCCTCTTCCAATTCCAGTCGTACACACTTCTGGCTCCTTGAATTTATTCATAAATCTGGCTCCAAAGAAGTAACTTGTATCAAAAAATGGGAACAGGTTGTGAGGAAATGGAATTAGATTCCAATACACAGTGAGATTTATGAATATTTTTCCATTTTTTAGAAAATTCTGAAGTTGATATGTATTGTTTTTATAAGAAATGATTGTTTGGATGGAGAGTAGTGATTTTATCTTTCTCTTTTTGTTATTTTCATCATCTAAATATAAAGACATTTTATGGAACTAAATGTATGAAAAAACAGTGTGCAATCAGAACCGGAAGTGGAACTTTTAGTGATGCACAGATTCTACGAGGTGAGGACCTATGTTACAATCTCAAGAAAGTTTCATTTGATATGAAAATCTTCTTTGATATGACAACTTATGATATTAAAGAGTTTTCTGATCAGTCGACATTTGTGATAGTGTAATTCTTTGATGGCATTCCTTTGGTGCAATTTTCATCCACTTAGCCAATAATATCCAATTTTTCGGTTCTTTGATCAAGCATACAACACGACCCCTCATGCCAGGGAGTCCATTGAAGGCAAAAATCCATCTTAGTTTGATAGGAATATTAGAGCTGCGGTCGAGTATAATTAAAGTGTCAGTACTGAAGGTGATGAAGGGGAGTTAGCCGAGCAAATTATACACAAATTATACTAATTCCAGAATGGATTTTGCTGATGAGGTTTGTGTGAACTGGTCATTATATTACAGCCTAATGAGATGGTGCCAACCATAATCTAATGCGGATCCTTCTACATATTACGGGATCCATCTGAGAACTGCTTTATACATTCAGTGTATTCTCATAAAATAATCAAGTAAGGTAAGTAATTAAGACCGTTAACCGAAGCTACTGTCATGTCACAAAGAAAATAAATTGTTAGAATAGTGAAAAAGAAAAGTGGTAACAATTTATAAGTGACTGTCTGGGATTGTGATTTGGATGGTGTTATTCAAAGTTCCAAGTCGTCTGTTTTCATGCAAGTATTCATACTTCATTTAGCATTTGTCAAGTGATCTTATGACGAAATGACCTCTTTTCTAGTTTGTAGTCTGTTAAAAAAAAATCAAAATCACAAAATTATTTCCTTTAAAGTAGCAAACACTTGAAAAAGTTTATTTTTGCGTAAGTGACGATCTCAGGAGAAGCAGTGAAATTCACTTTCAATAGAACAAGAGCGCAGTGAGAAATGGTACTTGAAGAATGTATTTTACCCTGTGCGATCTAATGCACAACTTAATGCAAGTCTCGATGCCTGCCAGAGGAAAGTAGGTTCTTGCAAAGAAGGCTCTCACACAGCCTCAGTTTAAACAATGGTGCAGAAAATTTGTCTTTCCACTCATTTTAGTTCCACGAATCCAGTAGAATCAAATTCTCGTGGACTGTTCTAGGTATTAACTTTTCTGTTCAAGCAGAAATTCTTTCAGAAGTATCTTTATTTACAAAGTATGAGTAATTGGAGGCCACATTTAAAAAAACATTGGAAATACACCTGGAATTTTTTTTGAAAAATCCTGGAATTTTGTCAGTGCGAAAAATTGAGAATACTGAGCTGTCTTTGGTATGTCAGCAAGGAACAATTACGCTTACTTTTTTGAAAGAGAGATTGGTAAGGTAACACAATTTCGTTTTCTTTTGATTTGTCAACATCAAAGATCGCAGTACCAATGACGACAAAACTTCAGCTACAATTTCATGGTACTGTGAAAAGTGACATTCAGGGGTCGGGAGCCGGTGTGAGCACATGAAACTTTAATGATTGCACGGCACGAAACGTGCATTGACTTCTATGGAGCATCTGAGAGATGGATTTAAATCCATCCACATCCGAAAAACCACTGAACGAATGTCAACCAAAAAATTATGGCCAAATCTATGAAAAAATCAATGCCCGGTTTACAACCTTGCTATTCAAAAATCAAACGTTCTATATCAAAAACACTTGTTGAAATATGATGCTACAATAATTTTCATGATCTCTGTGTCCGGGGTTTTGATGTTTACCTTGTCATTTTTGTGAAAGCACCAGTGTTAATGGGCCAAACATGAGGAAGTCTCAGAAATATTCTAACAATTCGAAATACGAGTGAACTTATTCCGTCAACAAAACTGATATAAAACAAAAACAAAAGGCTGTGCACACAAATGTTCCTCGCATCCCAAGTGAAACGAGATGCCCCCTGCTAAAATCCTATATTTTCCTTATGTTGAAGGTTTTTGCTGAAAATTGTCTAAGTTTTTTGACAAAAAGTATGCCAACATGATTTGTCCTGGGAGAATACAAATGATTCGCGCAAAGTGTACGGCGGAACCATAACGAAGACAGGTACTCGGCTCCATTTGAAGAACAAAGAATCAGCGTGCAGTTGATGCCTTTGCCTTCTGACGCAGTGCTCATCGGCTGTGAAGTTGTAGTGGCTAAAATACGCAGCCGATTAATGGAATGACTTCAAAAGAACTATTCCTGTTCGTTCCTACTATTATTGCCTTTAATGTCTATTTATGTCAAGAAAGTAATTTTTTACTTCTGTTTTATCTTGCGAGAGCAGAAGGCAGTGTGTAAGATTTGAAACAATAACATTCACACTGATTCTTCTGTTTATGAATTGATACAATGGAAGCAAACATTTAGTACGAAGTCTGTGTTCACGTTTCGACGTTGGACCCCAAAACAGCAGCATTAAAATTGACAAATCAGTTTCTTACTTCCTTCTATAACGTGGTAACATTTACTAGGTGTGAACATGTACATACATTTTTTGAGTCGTGGAATTGAACAGCGGCTTGTTTTCATCAAGTAGAATTACACCTACCTTGATGACTTCCGGCAAAAGTGTTTCTTTTCATGGGCGGGAAAGGTAGCCCGTATAAATTTCAATACTAAATCATTCTAGATGTAACTGATTTCTATTTCCACTTTATTTAACAAATATGATCTGCTGTTTCAAAGCAGCTGCGAAAAATTTGGTTCGGGGTCAACACACGGGTGAAGAGACGAGGACATTCACGGCAAAAACATCTCATCATATTCACAGGTCCGTGTTGATCACATGACACTGCTGTGTACAGTCGCATTCAACAATATGATTGCCTTATCAATCAATACTTTTACTTGATTACAGCATGAAATGGTTGTGAGACATGACAGATGCTCTAGGCTAAAGAACAACCAAAAAGATTGGCCTTTTGTAATTTATAGAACCCTTATTTTTGACAATGTGGAATTGTACGTTGTAGTAAATTTGAACTGAAATAAGTTCATGACGGTCAGTCAGTTCACTGATCGATATACAAACCTCCATGTAGATCCTCGACAGAAAAAGTGTAAGCAGCAAATTTAAAGAATTAAATTTCATCATTTACCACGTGATTCTTTTCAATATCAAGCTATTCAATGAAAAATGGTGACTATTTTCCTTTTACCTAACAGATCTTATTAAAATGTTGAAGGAAAAAGTTTCTCCATTCAATGTGATTCAAATTTGATATTGAGGGAATTTGAAGCCCATCATTGTTTTATTTAACATTTACTTTTCACGGC
Organism: Haplosyllis leylae; assembly: GCA_038406175.1. NCBI lineage: Eukaryota > Metazoa > Annelida > Polychaeta > Phyllodocida > Syllidae > Haplosyllis > Haplosyllis leylae. The sequence goes on from JBCAUG010031675.1 coordinate 18,576, forward strand.
ATTATTTCAAGATGGAACGTTTTCAAATGTGAATGCATGTAACGTGAGAAACCTGTTATTAACTGTGGAATAGTGTAGTCTGTTTGGTTTCACTGAGTCAACACAATGTGAAGAAACAAGTTTTGTTCAATTCTCATAATTTTCGAACAAAATTGTGCACTGGAAAATGGCAATGTATGAAATTGCTGCAATTAGATCGTATTCATAATATTTCATCATTTCTATTTATAAGTAGGATAAAATTACAAAAACAACAAATGTTATTGTCAGAAATTTTTAAGCATATGCTTTTTTGTCATTTCTAATATATTTGTACATTCAAAAATTGAAATATGGCCACATCACTCAGATCTCAACACTAATATACATTTTTAGTACAAGAATTAGTTTTCCAATGTCACCAGTGGAGGCTGCATGCTTCAAAATATGAAATCCCATAGACTACCATTATAAATTCTTTGTCAGAAATTAGTGATATCTCTGTTTTAGTCCGAATTTTTTGATCAAGGTGTTTACAATATTTCTTCATTAAAATACACCTTAAAATACTTCATAAAACTACATGAAAACATTTTCCTTCATTACACAAATATCCTGTCTCTTGGGGTAACACATCATTTTTTAAAAATACATGTTAATTTTCACCATTTAAACAACATTTCATTCCTTGTATGATACCACCACAGACTTGCATACACACACAAGCTCACTGAAACCTTAAACAGCCAGCTTGTACACTTTATTACAACAAAATGTGTCCTCTAAACACAGTTGCTCTAGATAAAATAGTGAGGCAGAAAGTCAACGTCACACAATGACTTACCATATATTTTTTGTGGATTATTGAGGGAACACTTTACATGATTTTGAAATAAATTAAGTGACAATTAGATGGACCAGAGCAGATTCAAAATTGAACATAAAAATATAATCATTTACTGTGGTTTAAAAACTCTTCTTTTTTAATCTACTATTGTTACTCTTATTGTCAGTAAATTTATTTCACAATCATGTAAAGTGTTCCTTCAGTAATCTACAAAAATATATAGTAAGTCATTGTGTGACTGTGACTTTCAGCCTCACTATTTTATCTGGAGCACACAGAGAACACTCAGCAACTGTACCCTAACTGTCTAATGGGGAGCTAGTGTGTATGCAAGTCTGTGGATACCACTTATTAAGCACTTCTCATCCTTTTTTGGCAATTATTAACAATCTCCTACACCTCTAGATCACTCCCACTTTCTCAGCCATGGCACTTTCTCCTGTGTTCCAGTACTCTCTTGGTTATGTAAAATCCGCCAAGATTACACACTTCAATCCTATCTGGATTTTCAATGCAACTCCATTCATGTTCCTTCAAGTTATCCTCTGTTTTGAATTGTTTTTTTTTTACCAGTTGAAGGTAAACTTTAAAACCCATGATTGAATGGATCCTTTCCAGCAGAGGTAGAGATATCTGCAAAAACAACATACTCAACAGTTAAATCTAGTATGTTATGAAAAATCCTCAAAATATACTTGATTTAACTGTCGAGTATGTTATTTTCACCGATATCTCAACCTCAACCTCAAGCTAAACATGAAAACATGATTGATTAGTACATCCAAATTGTAATTATAGATAATTCTCATGTTTTGAAATTTAAAATTTGTGACATACAGTGTTTTGTCATTCAATGATTACTCCCAATTGTAAATTTTGATAGCTTTTAAGACCTGAATGAACCATCGATTTTAATTACACATAGCTATGGCGTAGACAGGCCTCCAGTTGGCAAAAATGAAAACTGGATAAATTTATTCCAGAAACTGTATAGATATTCTCCCTATTTATTTGAGGAGTTCTACTTTGGTTTAATTAGTTAATATTTCTTTAATGAAGAGATACGCATAATACCATGGCCACGCAGGGGTTGTGTCTTCAATAGTATGTCTGATTTACTCCGAGTGTTTGTCACATATCCGTGTTGCCAAGCAGAGAGCGTCAAAATGGCCGAAGAAGGTAGACTCTAAAGCGAAAATCTGAGCTCTAGTCTTAAACAATCATTGCCCGTGTTCAAGAAATTAAATTCATTCGTAACTGGAATTAGGTCTAGAGATCTACGTTTTTGATTAGATCTAGTCTTAACTAGAGTGCCGGTCCCATTACTCGGACAGAAGTGACCTTTTTTTCATATTCATATCAAATAGATCTAGATCTAGAGATCTACAGTTTAATATGGATTTAACATCTTTCAAATTTAGATCTAATTTGTAATGTTTTTGATATGTACCTGATTTTAAGGCTATTTAAATACACCACACTTATTCAACCTTTTTCCATCTTATTGTTGCCGCACTCAAATATTCTAGATGTACCCCCTCTTGAAGATATGAGTGACTTGCTGGCACAGGTTGACAAAATTAGAGATTCTCGAGATACTCAGGGGACAAAAGGAGTCGATACTAACCATGAAAAACTAAGTAAATTTGCATTAACAGTGGAGACACGGGTAAGTGGAAATTATGCCTCTTTTCTATTGTTCAAAATTATAATGAAAGAAGCGCACTTTGAATACCTTTAGAACAGTGAATTAGAAATGAATTGCCCACAACTAGCAAATGTATGCAGTTGAATATTTCTGTTCTTAGCAATCTTCAGATAAAAGCTCGGGAAAATGCGACAAAGAAGACACATTTGGAGGATTTAAGAAAGGGTTTTTGTTTGGAACGCCCGAAAAGAAGAAAGTAAATGAACTCCAAGGATGTGATAATATTCCGTTTATTAAACCGGAAAGCAATGCAATAGAAGACACAAAATATCGATTTCCAGAAGTTCAAAGTGCAATGAAACTCGGACAGTCTTTTGCAGAAAACAAAGGTTTGTTATCAGTACACTACACGTAAGGACTTTCCGCTGTCAGGAAATATGTGTGTTGACATCTTTGGTGAAGTAATGCTCACTCATTTCCTCAAAGATTGGTTTTATTTCTGCATAAATTATTACAGAAATTTTACAAACAAAAATAACTTTATCAGCAGGGGAGTGAACAAAAAGTTTGGAAAGGTATACACTGGATTTGGACTGGACAAGTATACGACTGAGATGCTTATGTTAATTAAAGTGACTGTAATAACAGCTATCATTTAAGCATGTTCTAAGGGGGAAAAATTTCGAAAAACTTTGAGAGGCGCTCTACCGACAAAAAATTATTTTTAGTACTTTTTATTTTTCAGATTGGGTTACCGATAAGCTTTTGAAACAGATAGAAAAGAGTGAAATTATCATGAAAAAAATGAATGACCCTCGTTTTATGCAAGCAATGCAAGAATTTCAAACAAATCCAGGTGCTGCTGTAACCAAACATGCTGGTGACAAGGATATGGAATTGTTTCTGAGAGAGTTTTGTTCAATATTAGGTACAGATTATTGATCAACTACGTAGCGTAGTTAAAATAGATCGCCAAAGCATATCAATCAGTGATGTTCAAATGTGATTATTAGTCGCGCCGCCTTAATGAGCGGAACAACTTATCTGTTCACTATGGTGTATGTTAGTAGGTTTGGACCCTTAGTTGGCTGGTTGGTACGGGAACTTACAGACACCTTCCCCCTGGAAAACACGAGATTTGGCTTGACATTAATTGAGACCAAAATTTTTTCTTGGGACCAACCCACCCACCAACCCAAAATGGATAACACCAGATTTGGCTTGATACAAATTTGGACTGAATTTTTTTTCTCAGGACCACCCACTCACACAAAACGAGATAACGCCAGATTTTGCTTGATACAAATTTAGACTGAAATTTTTTTCTCAGGACTACCCACCGACTCAAAACACTTGAAAACAAGAAAGTCCTGAGGGAAACCGCAAGAGGCATACTGTCCACGGCATAACCTGTCCTTGCCGAAGACCGGGGAGGGTGGTACCCCTGTCTGGTCTTGGCTGAGCGGTGGAGGGGGTACTGCAGTCCTGGCCAGGGTCCCCCCTCCCCCCAGAAGGGACCGGGGACCAAAGACTGGGGTACGCGGGCGGTAACAATACTAAGTACAAACTCATGCGGTGCGACGCAATGCTAATCAGCATTCTTGTTTAAAAATGAAGTCTTGTTTTGGCTATCAACCTTAAATGACCTCCAAAGCACACTTCTATGAAGTTAAACGAAATAGATATGAAAAGTATGTAACAACCGTAAGTACAATGTTACATGACATTATACACCTTTGTCACTTGATTCTTATCCCCAGGCGCTCACTTTGAGAACTTCACCCAGCCCAGGAAAAAAGACACTTCCAACACGGACAAATCAGACATTTTAACTTCTCACTCAAGTGGCGCTGACATAAGTGCCAGAGACAGTACCGGTGCTGTACCAGGGGATGAGAAGAAAATTCAGGAGATTCTTAATGATCCCGAGATGAGGGAAATCTTGTTAGATGTGAGAATTCAAAAGTTGCTCGAAACTCTTCGCACAGATCCTGACAAAGCGCAAAGGTAAAACTGATACATGTACTGTAACTTTGTCCGACATTCCAGTAATAAGGCTGGACGTGTCCCGGTTTTTGTAAGCCGTTTTGTAAGCCGTTTCATAGAGTACTTAGTATATACGATCCAAATATAACTTGTTGCGAAAAGCAGTCGTAGAAACTTTATTTTCATGACAAAGACTGTAATTGAATTTACATTTTAATGTTGTTTTTATTTTAGGGTTCTGAAAGATGGTGGTGCTGACATTCAAATTAAAATAAAGAAACTAGTCGATGCCGGTGTATTAGGTTTTCAGAGATAACGTTCTTGGTCTATTTTTCATTGTTTATTTCAATTTTTTGCATATTTCATATTCCATAAGAGATCTTACATCATTCATATTGTACAGGGTGGCCAGGGCACAGGGAATTTGGTTCTCACCTTTTCCAGACATGGAAAACAGAGGGATTTTTGTTGTAATGCAGGGAAAATTTTTGAGACGGAAAATATTTTTGCCTCTATTTGTAAAAGCAAAAACTATTTTTCAGTTAACATTTTTTTAGCCTTGCTTTATTTGGCATAAGTTTAACCTTCAGATTATTCAGAGTTCAGTGGGGGGAGGGGAGGCAGATCTATTGACTGTTTCATGTGAAAATGGCACCTTCTGTAAAATACAATTACAAGGAATTAGTGATGAAAATGTAAAATGTGTAATACTTGTAACCATTTAATAATTTACCACAAAAAGTGATCATTCTAAAAATGCAGAACTTGCCTTTGTGGAAGTTTGCAGAACACTCCTGTGTGGAGTTGATTTAATCCAACAAAAACACACACAGACGTAATTTTTTTTCTGTTCAAAATTTTGGTAGTTCAATGAACAATTACATAGAAACGCACTTCTTAATATTTTCATCCTTTCAATAGATGGGTTGCCAACATACTGGCTGCTTTATTTTTGTCCAACATACAAGGTCTTCTAGCTCCTTTGACCTGGCAAACCACTCCAAAAAATTCATGAGACCCTTGACCAAATGTTAAGGATGTTGTGCTTCTACCGGTTATAAAAACGGTAACTACAGGACAGATAAAGCCTTTATTAAGCAAAACCACATGTTAATTTTCATGTGAAAAAAAACCACGGGGACAAAATGTGTAAACAGGGAAAACATAATGAATTAAATCTCGACTAGAACGTGGCCACCCGGTTGTACTATATTTGTTTTTACCGCCTGCCATCCGAAGGATGGGGGAAGGTAATAGTCCTGTTTGTCAGTTCACAGGGGGGTACTCAGTCCAGGGCGGGTACTCAGTCCCAGCCGGGGGGGGACTCAGGTCCCAGCGGGGGGGGGGGGTAATCAGTCCTGGGGCGGGATACTCAGTACCGGGTGGTACTCAGTCCCGACAGGGGGGTAC
>JBCAUG010031676.1:0-10234 GCA_038406175.1 Haplosyllis leylae
GGGGGTACCTAAGCCAGGTCCAGCCGGGGGTACTCCCCCCCCCAAGGGGATTTTTTTTTTGAATTTTTTTTGGGGGACATAAGTCCCCCGGGATAAGTTTGTTACGCCACAGCCGGTATGCCTCTCACGTTCACACAGGAGGACTTTCTTGTTTTTGTTAATTTTCACATGCCGTTTTATATTAACATTTTGGGAATTAGGCTTGAAGCAATCAGTGTTCTGCCTCCCTACAAGCCCTATTTACTAAATTTGCAAAGGTGTGAAACGGGGGATTTAATTGGCTCGTTTGCACTCGATTTTGGTCTCTTAATTCAAAAGAAATCTCCTGATGACACACGGGAAAACGTTTCAACTATCAACTTACTTTATTCTTTTTATATTGGGACGTTGACTATCAATAGCTTTTCAAAAATATTCACATTACGTTGGATGGGCTTTTATTATTGTTACTTGTATGGCAGGAGTTTAAGAGGTAAGAGTTACATTGTACAATCCTGTTCCTGAAGGGTGATCGAGTTTTTTCTGTTCGGAAATGGTACACTATTTGTTACCGCCCGCATTCCGAAGCAATTGGGCAGGTAATGTTTTAACTTTGTTTGTCCGTTCACACGGGGGGAGGGGTACCTCAATCTAATGTTCTTTCTCGGATCTCTGGTCCCATGTCCTTTTTGGACTGGGAGAGGTAACCCCAGTTCTTTCTCCGGTCCCAGGTCCTTTCCCAAGGGGGTACCCCAGTCCCAGCTGGAAAGTTACTCCCCAGCGAGGACAGGACTTGGGTATCCCCCACCCATCCATGACAGAAATGGGGTACCCCCCCCCCCCAAGCCAGGACTGGACTGAGGTATCCTCCCTGGCCGGGACAGGAATGGGGTACTCCCTTGCTGGTACTCGGGTATCCCCCTCCACAAAACAGAACAGTAGAGCGAACACTTGCTACGAGGCGGGCAGTATGCCTCTTGCATTCACGCAGGAGGACTTTCTTGTTAATTTGTTAAATTTGACAATTTATTTTTCTACTAGTGTTTTTAGCTCTAGGAAACAATTACGTAGATTCTATTTCCTACCACCATGTTGTGATCGTAATACACGATCTTTGATCTTTGTTCCTTGATTTATTTATTTATTTTATTCTAAATAAAACAAATGCGCCAGTTTGTATATGTGGGTCAGATGTATAAATTTTGACAAATTTAACGGACCAAACACGGAAAAACTCTTTGTACTAAACTATTCGAGTTTTCACAAACAATAATGCCAACATTGCCAAATTTGTGTTCTAATGTATTTGCAGTTTTCTTCTTTATTTACATCAACAGATGTTAGTAAATGTGAAATTAGAAATCAAAGGGCATATGAGGATTACATTTTAAGGATAAATGTTATATTGGACTAGCTGATTTTTAATGGCAGAGCTAAAACAAAGTAAGCAAAGTTGGCATTCTTGTATTGCGGAGAGATTGTGAAACACTCGATTGCGTTGAAAGGCGAAGAGGTGGCGATCAGTTCAAGCTTGACGGGAAAAATAGACGTGACGAACCGCATCCAGTTGTGTCGGTCAGGCAAGGATTCGGTTATATAACATATTTCTAAAACGACCTATTCAATCTAAAGTGTAAATGGGATTTATGCTGAGGCGGATCCGGGCATGGGGGGAGGGGGAAAACTCCTCAGATGAGGGGCGCCAACTATTATTAACACTAATTGCGATCCGGTAATTGAGGAGCAATTTTTTGTCTCAATCGATTGAGGAAAGAAGCACAATAAATTGGAGCTGTAAAATAGATTGATTGACAGTGCAATATTTAGGCTTGCAGTGGCGGATCTAGGGTGGGGGCGCTAGGAACGCGCGCCCCCCTCCTCTGGGTCCAATTTCTTTCATTTTCATGCAGTTTTTTGGGAAAAATAAGCAAAAATAATTGGTTGGTACGCCACCTTGGGGGTTGGCGCCCCCCGTCTGGGATCCTGGATCCGCCACTGGCTTGAATATAAATCATGTAAAATATCAACAAAGCAATAACATTGTTCAAAACTTGAAAACTCAAAGTAAAACTCTAAAAAATCTCACCGTAAATACGTTTGAGTTCGAGCGTGAAAAGATAGAAAAAAAACCAAAATGTTGCAGCATTTATACCGAACTTGAACTTTTATAAAAATAATATTTTGAACTAAATTTTGAAAGGCATGCCTAAGGTAGATCTATTCACTTTTTAAAAAACAGGGAAGGACGCAAGGGTCAAACTCCGTTCATCCGCGATTAAGACGTCTAGTGCGAAATACTTAAAAGGTAGATCTATTAAATGCAATAATTTAAACGTGTTGGACGTACATACGATATGGAGTGAGTGAAAATTTTACGGAATGTTATAAATCCAAAATATAACGTGGATTAAGACGTGGCATCCTTCGTCAAGAGTGAGTAATTTCGTTTTCTTTGTTTTCATTGATCACAGTTTCTCAAAAATCAAAATGAAATATCACAAAAATTATCAGTCATTTGTATATTGAATTACAACATTCTTAATTGGTGGCTCGTTAGAGTCACCTTATTGGTTGATTGACGGCTTTTGCCCCAAAAATTTGGGCCTGTGGTGGGGACCTACGAAGGCCTTTTGTTGCTTATGGGATGATGGTTCTATTTGCAGGTGGTAGGGACACCTAACCACTATATGTTGTAATCAAGCTTTTTGTTGTGGCAGGTGGTGGGGACCCTAAAACCTAGTATACAATACACTTTGCACCCCTTCGCCCCCCAGGGAGCGAAGGGAGCGAACGAGCCACCTGGTGAAACTTTTCACAACCTAATATTTTTAAATGCTGTGGTAAATTAAATCTGAAAAATGTATCCGTTTGGAGAAATAAAATATTTTAAAATAGTGTAGTTTTCCTGCATTCTGCATATTTGACAGCGGCCGTTTGTAGAGCAGTGTTTTCAAACATTACGGACGTTGTCAGTGATCAAATTCCTTCAAATTTTACACAATTTTAAATGTTAACGACTAACAATACATAAATTATATCCATCAGCCACTTTTTTGACTTTTCCTAAATCTCAATCATTTCTTCAAGAGAGAAACTCCTTAATATTTGAGATTTCCGATTTTGATTCTGAAAATTCGTCGAATTTTCTAAATAGACAGAAAAAATAATGAAATATTAAGACTTTCGTGAGGTTTGACCCAGGATCCACTGATCAATAGTCTGACTTGCTAACCATTACACCAAAGTGTCAATTGTGAGTGAGGGAGACAGAAAAGTTTACAATAGACTTCAGTCACGCTTGACTGGTACTAGTTGAATTCATCTAATTAAACGAATCTAACACAAAATAGGAAAAACACTAATGATTCGAGTTTTTCCTTTATGCGGTTTGTTAAATTTGTCAATTTTTTTGAAATATCAGTCTTCTCTTTTAACAAATACAGGTATAAGTTATGTACCTGTGTCAATACGAAAATAAATACCTGTGCAAAAAATGCAATACACCAGCACTAATTACTACTTCTATTAGGCCTTCACAAATACTGGTAGTAAAATAATTCAGCAAATTTAACAAATTTAAGACACAATTTTAAAAAGGAAAAACTCAATTGTTATTTTTACGCATAGTTTTCTTTTGTTTTCCTAATTGCCATGAGGCCTACCAGTGTGACCAGCGGGGTTCACTTCAAAGTGAAAAATATAAACTTGAGTCACCTCAAATTTGACAAGAAGTTCATCATCAGGGAAATGTATGTCTTGTTTAGTTCTGGGATTATGAACTGAAAATGACACTTAAAGTTGTTCGAAAAGTTCGTGAACCCAGAATTGATGTATGAAAATGCATGCACCCTTGCACCTTGTGTTATGTGAAAATCGATAAAGAGATCTATTTGTCCACAACATTTGTTCAATTTCTAATTATTAGATCCATGATTCCAGTAACAATGTTGCATTCTACAGAATTATCTGTTGTAACAATTAAGTTTTTAATTTTTGATTTCTTAAAATTGACAATTTTTTTTGAAATATTTGCCTTTTTTAAAACACATACGGGTATCAGATATATATGTACCTGTGTCAAGATGTAAATAAATACCTATGAAAAACTTTTAAACAGTATTATTTACTAGTTGTAATCCATATTTACAGATACTGGTAGCAAAATAATTTAACAAATTTAAGATACAATTTTAAAATGGAAAAACTTAATTGTTGCACTGCAAAGGAATGTCAGTTGCATTATGCACAGAGGCCACTTATCTGCGAAGTCCTACTCTATTTTGATTTTAAAAGTCCAGAGAAATCCTACAAAATTATTGAAAATTTATTCCTCGTGGAGTCCCCTTGGATTTGCACTGGTGGAACCTATTTGCACTTTCAATCACAATGGCATTTTGCTACCTTGTTTCCATGATAACAATTCTTGACATCAAAATTAAATTGTTTACTAAATCAACGTCTGTTCTTAAGTGCAGTTCAGGTGTGCCGACACAGAGCAAAATATGCGATTCAAGTTTTGTCATACAATTCTCTCGTCGTTTCCCGCCAAAATGTGCCAATCACGTCAATCCTTACTAATTGCACACTCGGTTCATGAAAAGATTTTGACGTCGACCTTTCGCTGATTGGCTCCAAAGAAATGATATGGAAAACTTCTTTCGTTTACATTCCGTTACAAATGCACCGACTCTGGAACCTTTCTTTTTAATCCATTACCAGCGATACAGTTAGAAAGCCTCCTGGTTTGGTAATTAGTGAATAGGTGTTGTTGTCCCACGCGATGTTGTGATCGTTACGAATAGGTCAGTTTGGACTTCCCACCTTGAGGGGGCCGTCCTGTAAAGCCCTCATGTCGTTGGGAGCGAACACAGACGGACAGACACCCACCCACACACTCACACCCACCCACACACGTACACACACACCACACGTACTCTCACATACACGCGCAAACACATCCACACACACACTCACAGACACACTCACACCCACCCATATACTTACAGAGACACACACACCCACATACAAACACACACACATACACTCAGAGTAATTCTTATATTTGTTTCAGTAAATCTAATTGACCCTTCGAAATATGTATCATTACTGTATTTGAACCGTGATAGAAATCATTAAGTATTTACTAATGAATGGAGTGGCGGATCCAGGATTTCCGAGAGAGGTACCCCTAAAGCGGAGCCAACGTGTTATTTGACCAATTTTTCAGAAAACTGCATAAAAATGAAGAAATTTTGGCCCAGGAAGGGCAGGGGCGTCCCTCGTGCCTCCTAGATCTGCCAGTGCTTAAGCTTAAGTAATTAATTGGAGTCATTGTAAATGTAGATAAGTTTATTATTACGAGGCTTGTTAATCTGGAAGATCAAACTTTTTCTTTCACATTCAGTGCCAACAACACCCACAACGATGAAAACGAAGTGGCTGTTCGTACTTTGTTTCACTTCACTCGTACTGCTTGTAGAATCGTGTGGTCCCATCTCCTTCTTTCCAGGTGAGTATTTGTGCTTGAATACTCTCGCTGTCAACATGAGTAGATTGTACAGATGAGGAAATGACGAATGCGAGTCTCATAGACTCCAATGTTAAATTGTAATTCCCAAAATTTAGGTATAACAAGCTCTTATGGCCAAGCCAAGAGAATGGAAAGGAAACAAATTTCATCATTTATGAGTCTATCTCTTTTCCATTTAGATTAATTTTAATCTGTTTGGACAGAGAAAAAGTATACTTTTTGACATTTCTTTTCTAAAGATGGGAATTTTCAATTTCCCCGTCTGATTTCGAAATGCATTGAAGTCTATGACGATTCTTGCGGCTTGGACAAGTCAAGCTTCTCAATTGATATCCATCTGCTGTATATCCAGTATTCAGAGGCGGTGCCAACACTAAAACTGGGGCGCCCACCTAATGTTTTTGAAAATTACATGAAAACAAAGAATATTGGATCCCGAGGGGCAGACGTCCCTGGTGCCCCTTGGATCTGCCACTGATGTTACAGATCAGTATTTTTAGCAGAATGAAAGTCCTTCTGTGGGAAACCGCAAGAGGCATCCTGTCTACAGTGTATCCTGTTGGGGGAGAGGGGTGGCACCCCTATCGTGGGCAATATTCCGACCTGGAGGTACCTATATCCTGTCCACGGGGTACCTCTAGAAAGGACCTGTGACCAGAGACCATGGAGCACCCTGGAAAGGATCTGGGACGAGAGACAACGGGGTACTGCATTGCTGAACAAACAAACTGAAAACATTACCTTCCCGTAGCCTTAGGCTGTGGACGGTAACTACTGATTTGTAATTTTTGTGTTCATCTCCGGTTTCTCCGTTTTGTAGATATTGAACCAGACTTCTATACGGAGTGTGAACCGGGAAAGAAGCTGATCGGAGACCAGTGTGTTCACTGTGAAAAGGGAACATACAGCGATAGTATCAGCTCATCGTCTACGTGTGACCCGTGTCCTGCAGGGTTCGCCACCATGGGAACCGGGGCCTCAGGGGCTCATCTCTGCACCTGTGAGTACAGCCATCTCTATACTGCTGTCCATACCCTCAGGGCTCACCGCTATGGAGACTGGGGCCTCAGGGGCTCATCTCTGCTCCTGTAAGTACACCCATCTCTATACTGCTGTCCATAAAATCAGGGTTCACCACCATAAGGATAGGGGCCTCAGGGTCTCATCTCTGCACCTGTGAGTACAGCCATCTCTATACTGCTGTCCATACCCTCAGGGTTTACCACCATGGGGACCGGGGCCTCAGGGTCTCATCTCTACACCTGTGAGTACAGCCATCTCTATACTGCTGTCCATACCCTCAGGGTTCACCACCATGGGGACCGGGGCCTCAGGAGCTCATCTTTGCACCTGTGAGTACAGCCATCACTATACTGCTGTCCATACCTTCAGGGTTCACCACTATGTCCGAGCTATGTTTGAATTTTTCCAGCATACACGAAGAACATTTTCCATACTTTCAGTGTTGGATAATTGGAAGTGCCACTTCGACTTTTCGAGCGATTGTACCATCTACACTGCAAGCGGGTTTAACAAACAAATCGGGATCGATGCTTCAATAGGAGAACCCCAGGAAGATCATACAACAGGATTTACCAGTGGTAAGTGATCAAAATATCCTTCTGAAAGGTGAGGAGTGAGGCGAAAGCAGAAAACCGCCGAGTTGACAAGTAGGATATTTTGGTGACTGTGAAGAGGACCAATCAGCATAAGTTAGACTCGTCAGGTTCCATGGTTGCGTACTTACAGGCACATACTTAATGACGTCAGGCTTTCATTGAGTTCTTATCCACATCTAGTGACCTAAGGATTTCACTATATTCTATAGGAGATGTTTAGTGACGTCATGTTTTCACTGTGTTTTTACATGCAGTTATTTAATGACGTCATGTTTTACTGTGTTCTTACAGGCAGATATTTGATAACGTCAGGTTACTCTCAAGGAACGGCTAATGTGACACTCCAAGAGGTGCCAGCGAACGTAAACGGTAAAAATGCTTTGTGTACCCCTTCATACCTTCATCACTTGTGTACCCTGTCACACTAAAAGGGGTTTCCTTGGATACCCCCTCATACCTTCATCACTTGTGTACCCTGTCACACTACAGGGGTTTCCTTGGATACCCCCTCATACCTTCATCACTTGTGTACCCTGTCACACTACAGGGGTTTCCTTGTATACCCCCTCATACCTTTATCACTTGTGTACCCTGTCACACTACAGGGGTTTTCTTGGATACCCCCTCATACCTTCACCACTTGCGTACCCTTTCACACTACAGGGGTTTCCTTGGATACCCCCTCATACCTTCATCACTTGTGTACCCTGTCACACGGCAGGGGTTTCCTAGGATATCCCCTCATACCTTCATCACTTGTGTACCCTGTCACACTACAGGGGTTTCCTTGTATACCCCCTCATACCGTCACCACTTGTGTACCCTGTCACACCACAGGTGTTTCCTTTCATTTCGTCTAACTTGCACCTTTCTGATTGCAGGTCGCTGTTTACGCTTTTGGTATTTTATGGAAGGACCTCCGGACCCCGCTGTATTCGGATCTCTGGAGGTTTTGGTCCATGATGCAGGTCAGTATCTGGAGTAATATTCGATAAAACGCCATAATTTTACACCTGACGCATTGTCAACCTGAAACTTTGGTGGAAACAAGACAGACTTGCATTAATCAATACGAGTCAATACTGACTAAGGCCTTATCCTAGCCAGCGGGGTACCTCAATCAAGTGGCCTTTACACTGCCCCTCATTCCCCCAGACCTCATCTAGCTGGGGGAGGGGCAGGGTAAGTACCTTAACTAAGAGACCCTAACTCAACCCCCTCCCCTTGGACAGGACCAGCCCAGACAGGACCTGGACAGGGCTGTCTGGAGAGGACCCAGACAGATGTACCCTACCCCAGACAGGACCTAGATAGGATGTACCCCACCCCCTACCCTGTGGATGGACAAACACCTATGAAAAGATTGCCTCCCCTCGCACCTACGTAAGGAGTGTTGGAAGTTGAATTAGCGCATGTTGAGATGTCGGTTGGAAACATTAATAGAATAATTACTTTTCCATCAGAATAGTTTTCTAATGAGCCTAGCCTGTAAAGTATCCAAATTCTACATTGGCAACTTGCTTTCCTTCAAACGTTCAGGCCCTATTTTAATATTTTAATATTTAATTTGTGCTCTTGTTTCTGGGACCACTGAATTTTTAGGCGCTGCGAGTGGTCAGTCTCAAGTTAACCTTTGGTGCGTAATGGATGTATGCTTGACACCTAGGATCAGAATAATTATATATGCTTGACACCTAGGATCAGAATAATTATATATGCTTGACACCTAGGATCAGAATAATTATATAATTATCCTGAGGTTGTGGGTTCTAACCCCACTGGAGGTTATTTTGTTCTGTGTAACTTAAGATCTGTCAGATAATCTGACAGAAACGCTTTATCGTGAAAAACTCAATTGCGACTCAATGAATATAGGGAAAAGTAGCCAACTTGAAAAGTATGGCTTCGGGTCATTGCATAATCTTACGTGAGCATGTTCTCTCAATGAGGACATCCTACTTCGACACTGACTTCGTTTAACAAAAGAAGTTAACTAAATTTCCCTTAATTCATTGCTTCGGATTGTAGTTCTGCACGAATTTCTCAATCCGTCCGGGTACTTACTTCAACAGTTCACTTCTTACAGAATCTGGGGATGCCTATTCCATCTGGAAGCGAGCAGGAGGTCAAGCAACTGGATGGCATGAAGGCTTCGTCAACGTGGCTTATAACAACTCACACAACATACAGTTCAAGGTTCGTTTCTGATCCTGCGAAAGCGATGGGTATTTTTCTGTACAACAATAAATTGACATCAGAAATATAATGCTGTGACAACCAGTGGATTAATGAGCGACCGCGTACGTAGTACGATAGGGAGGTAATGTTTTCACAGGCGTGTGTCTGTCTATCCACAGGAGGAGGTGGGGGGGTACCCGAAACCATACACATAGCCAGGGGGTTTGTCAAGTGGGATCTGTCCAAGGGGCTACCCAAAACCATACACATAACCAGGGGGTCTGTCAAGGGGGATCTGTCTAGGGGGGTACCCAGTCCCACAGCCAGGGGGTACCCCAGCCAGAGGGCACCCTAGCAGGGGCTATCCCAGCCAATGAGCGGGGTACCTGAGCCAGGGAGGGGGCAGAATCCCAGCCACGGTGGAGTATCCCAGCTGGGGAGGGGGTACCCTAGCCAGCCTAAGATGGGGTACCAACCAGCTGAGATGGGGTAACCTCCCCCCCCCCCCGGATAGGGCAGCACAGCGAGCACTTGCTACATCGCGATCGGTATGCTTCTTGCGTTCACGCAGGAGGACTTTCTTTTTTTTATTAAAATGAACTAAAACACATGCCATTGCCATCACTGTATAAACGATTCTTAATTTGAGAAAGTAAGATCACTTGTTTTTCGTTGTTTAACTTAAAACAGTAATCAATCTAAAGAATGCGAGTGCATTATGGAATTTCATTTTCTCATCTCATGTCAGGCCTTTTCACTCATTGAGACATTTTGGCTTAGTATTACATTTCTCTGATTGATTGTACAGGTCGGGCACGGCTAAATCGAACACGGTTAATCCAAAGTTCCATTTAATTCAAACTTTTTCCAAAATCTTTGCCAAATTCCCTACCTTTTCAATGTTAAAATATACGGTTAATTCGAACAC
>JBCAUG010031687.1:0-10234 GCA_038406175.1 Haplosyllis leylae
GGAAAAAAATAGGTTGATTTTTATGGACAAAGTGGCAGTCATGTGACCATTTTGGTCACATGTTGTAGAAATATACTCTGATTGGTTCCCGGGAAATTGAAACCTATTCCTGGTGTTCAGAACCCAGTGGCTTGTGATGATGTGCTAGACCGAAGCATGTGACTGTTGTCAGCGGCCTCTTGCGGACGTGGCATGTTGTGGGCAGTTTTAGCAATGACTATTTATACCTTTCTTTGTCTTTGGTTTTAGTAAGATTTAACCGAAACCAAAGAAGGTAAATGTAATGATACATGCTATATTTCTTTTCAAAATGTTACCCTCGTCCAGGGTAAATTGGAACACTGGGGAAATTGGAACAGAGCTGACCTCGTAGCATGTAGTCACTCAGCATTTGCCACATATTATTGCTATGCTGATCATGTTAACTGCAACTGAAACTAGAACACTTCTGCTGTTACTTATTCCTTCCCAGACCTACTTGTGGGAGGCTTTGGCACTGTTACAAGTGTTCTAAAATACCCCAGCTATTTCTTTTGTGTTGCAACCAGCTTTTTCAACATTTGGTGAGATCCATCTCTTTTCAGGAAGAAGTCATTTATTGAGGTTTGTATTTCAAATTTCTAATCAAATGTAATTTTAAGTGATAAATACATATGTTGACATTAAATTGAGAGATTTTTAAAGCAATATTGCAGGCAAAAGTGTTGTAAAGTATGTTTGAAAATTGTTCCAATTTACCCCAGTAACATTTAACATTATTTTATCTCATTCAGATTTAAAGGTCCAGAAAGAAAATGCAATTTCTGAGACTTCTAGACATGATAGAAACTTACTTTTTTTTTTAAAAAGTATCTACATTTCATGAGGATTCTGATTCTGTTGGTTTTGAGGAGTTATATACACTCACTTTTTTGTGACGAACTTTTTCCTAGATAGCAATTCACTTTAACCATGGTTAGAAACTACAAGAAGAAGGGAACTCATGGGAACTACAAACAAGAAGTGATTGATGCAGCTGTTACTGCAGTGAGGAGCAAACTAATGACTGTCAGAGGTGCTGCTGAGGAGTTTGGACTGCCACCAACTACTCTGCACAATTGGGTAAAAGGCAATGTAAGGAATAACCAAAACAATAACCTTTTACAAAATTGCAATTTCTGAGACTTCTAGATGGGCTACAGACTAGCTTTTTTTTTTAAAAAGGTTCTAAATTTTGTGAGGATTCTGAATTTTTAGGTTTCAGGCATGTATGTTTACATACTTTTGTGTAATTGATGTTTTTCTCCATACGAACTTTCCAGGTTCAGCCAGGAAAAGTTGGCAGGAAAACTGCTATACCTTTGGAACTGGAGAACAAGATTGTTGAGACTGTAAAGAAGGCTGCTGATATGGGTTTTGGAGTATCAAAGAAACAACTGAAAGCCAAAACTGGGAGACTGGTGAAAGACTTGAAGTTGAAGACATCATTTAAGAATAATAAACCTGGAGATGATTGGTTCTTAGGACTGAAAAGAAGACATCCTGATGTGACAATGAAAAAGCCACAAAAGTTGTCTGTTACCAGAGCTAAGGCTATGAATCGAGAAAAAGTTGCAGAATATTTTGAGTTGTTGAAAAGTATTTTAGATAGATTTCAATTGCAGCCTGAGCACATTTGGAATTGTGATGAAACAAACATGCAGCTGGAACACAAACCAACTTCAGTTGTAGGAACAAAAGGGAAAAGAGTTCCAGGAAGGGTAGCTAACAGTAAGGAAAGTGTTACAGTCCTAGGTTGTGGCAATGCTGCAGGTAAAATAATGTCCCCAATGGTCATTGTTAAAGGTAAAACAAGAAGAGCATTAATTTCCTGGAAAACTGAAGATGCTCCAAGAGAAACGAAATGGGCATGTCAACCAAAGGCATATATGGATCAGGGTCTTGGGGTAGAATGGTTTCAAAATGTATTCTTGAAAGAGTGTGGGCCAGTAAGACCACAGCTACTAATAGTAGACTCCCACTGTAGTCATGAGCCCCTTGATCTTATACAGTTAGCACAAGATGAAAATATTACTTTGCTGACTCTTCCCAGCCATTGTACTCACAATCTTCAACCATGGGATAAATGCATGTTTGCCCCTTTGAAAAAGAAGTACAATACATTGTGTAGTGAGTACATGATAGAGAACACATGTAATAATATCACAAAGGCTTCCTGGCCTGGAATTTTCAATAAAGCATGGTCTGCTGCTGTTACTGAAGTTAACATGGTAAGTGGCTTTGTAGCAACAGGAATATGTCCTTTCAATCCAAATGCTATTCCAGATGAGGCATACTTAACAAGTGTTACTTACACTGAACCTAATTTGGGTATGAATGTAAGTGATGATAGTATTGCACAAGATAGTATAGAAGGTTCTTCAGTAACAGATGTGACTGAGGAAAACAGTGGTCAAAACCAAATGATTGTTACTGCTGAGGTGCATCAAGAAATTGGTGAGTCCCCTTCAAGCACAATATTAGAACTCCCAATATTGGTTGATGAAAATACTGAAATTGTTACATTACCAGTTTCCTTTGCTGATCAAGATCAGGAGAATTTTCCTTCAGATTTGAGTAATGTAGTCTTGGAGGAAATTGAAGGGGTGGATGCAGATATACCTACTGAATACTGGAATGCAAATGTTGAATCTATGTTCTTACCTGAAGTTGGTACCCCAGTAAGTAAAACTAAAATGAAATCTGGTGCAAGCTCATCAAGAATATTGACCTCTCCAGAAATAATCCAAGCAAAGAAAGAAATGATTGAGTTGAAAGAAACAAAGGCAAAGGCTGCTCTTGAAAGAAAGGCTAGAGCAGAGGAACGAAAGAAAAAAGCAGAAGAGAAAAAATTGGCTAAACGTATTAAGCAGGAAGAGATGAAAAACAAAAAAAAATGTAAGGTATAAGTAAAGAGTAAATAAATGATGGTAATTCTACTGATAATTTACCTTCATTTTCATAATTATGGTGAAAAAATGAGTATTAATGAAAAATTTATGGTTTGTTCCAATTTGCCCCATTTGTTCTAAATTACCCCAAAAATATGTTCCAAATTGCCCCAAGCTGTACCATTTTACCCCACACTGACCTTGTGATAGATTTTCTGTTCTCCCAAATAATCTAAGTCCATTACAGAAAAAGGAACATGCTGATTGGAAACTACACAATTTACTTTACCATAATAGGCCTGGATGTGGTAAGTACAACTTAGGGGAGACAAATGGTACTTGAAAGTACTCGGGAAAAATATTGGGTGTTCCAAATTACCCACTTCGAGGGTAGTACATGGCTGCTTGTCTGAATCCAGACTGATACCCTTTCTATCACGTCCACACGACAATAATTTTTAAGAGATAACATGAAATTGTTGCAACGAGCAATTTCTAAAATTAGACTCGTGTCAGTGGCGGGTTTACAAACTGGGTTGGGAGTTTCGAGAAACATGAAATCTACCTGCACAGCTGCCTTTGGCAACAATCTTTACATTACCGCCCGCGCGTACGTAGTACGACGGGAAGGTAATGTTTTCGCAGGCATCTGTCTTTCTGTCTGTCCACGGGGGGGGGGGGGGGTACCCCAGTCCCGGGTTCTTTCAGTGGTCTCTGATCTTGTGTTCTTTCTGGGGGTACCCCAGTCCCAGGTTCTTTTCCTGATCTCTGGTCCCATGTACTTTCTGTAAGGTTGGGGGGGGGTGCTGTTCCCATGTCCTTTCCAGGGGGTACCCCCAGTCCAAGGTTCTGTCCCTGGTCTAGTTCCATGTCTTTTCTGGGGGGTACCCCAGTGCCAGGTTCTTTCCCTGGTCTCTGGTCCCATGTACTTTGTGTGGGAAGGGGTGCTGTTCCCATGTCCTTTCCAGGTTCTGTCACTGGTCTCTAGTTCCATGTCTTTTCTGGGGGGTACCCCAGTCCCAGGTTCTTTCCCTGGTCTCTGATCCTTTCTGGGGGTACCCCATTTGGGTACCCACCCCCTGGCTGGGACTGGAGTACCGCCCCCCCCGCCCACACCCCCAAAGACAGTACAGAAGAAGAAAGAAACTAATGAATAGCAATCTCTTAGTGACCCTTATTGACTGATGTAATGTGATTTAGCATGACATCATGCATAGAATAGACAGTAGCGGGATATTTGCGTACAGTTTAATAAAAAAAAAAACGTTGAGAGCCAAAAGAAACCACTGTACACTTGTAAGACCAACGCAAGACTTGCAGCATTCTCGGAAGATAAATGTGTAAACATTTTCTCTAGATAATCGACTTAGCACTCTAAATTTTTTTTTTATTTGTTAACACTTACTATTCTGGGACATGTAACACTGTCCCGTTATATTTATTATCTTGGTCAATGTTTTAAAGTTTGTTGTTGATTGTAACAGCCACAGTTATAGACCACCATAACGCGGAGCTCGAGCCGTTATCTTTTGATTTTAACACGGTGATTTTTCACAGAAATTCATGTAAACTTTTTCAGAATGTCAGTCTCCGTCGTGGTTAAACATGGAGCTTATACAACAGGTGAGGGTCCGTACTGGGACCCTTCCTCCAAGTCGTTATTATATGTAGATATTATTGCAGGCGATGTCCATAAATGGGACTCAAAAACTCAAGACGATACTAAAGTGCATTTCAGTAAGTGTTTTATTTGTTTGAAATTAGAAGTTAAAGCAATTTTCACATCCACATACAGAAATTGAATAAAACATCACTGTTTTAACAACAGATAACAGTGTCAACTTCATTGTACCCAGAAAAACTGGCGGCTGTGTCATTGGATTGGGTCAAACTGTATCCAACTTTGACTGGGAAAGCAGTGAACACAGCATTTTGGCAGAAGTGGATCAAGGAAAAAATACAAGGTTTAATGATGCCAAGTGTGATGCATCTGGGAGACTGTGGTGTGGTAAGTTGTGTGTTTGAAATAAAAACAACTAAAGGTCTCCCCTCTTAAACGGTTGTGTAAGGACAAAGACACGGGTTTGAACCTCATATCCATGAGACGTCAAGAACGCTTCTGAAAATCGTTAGTAGCTAGATAATGGTATGTTTATACTGCCCGACACCGAGGCAGAAAAGAATGAGTTGTGTAGGATTGTGTGGAGGTGTTCACACTGCACAGAGACTGATGACAGCGCGGTATCGGTCTCTGGCCGTGTGAATAAAGCAAAATACAATTCTAAAAATGATGGTGAAATAGTACTCATGATGTTCTTGCGGTGAGTTCACACTGGCAGAGACCGAGACCGATAAAAAAGACTTGTGCATGATGGTGTCGAGGTGTTCATACTGCACATCAATGCAATTGGGTACTGTAGCCGTTGTGTCGCTCTCAGTATTGGTACCTGTTTCTGTTGATGTGAACGCACCGTTATTTATTCTTTAAATCAAAAGTATCGTCTTTTCTTGAGTTCAGAAATCATTGACGTCGGCACTGGGTTTCAAAACCAAGGTCGATTACTCGCTTTCATACCTGCAATTATAATTGTCCATCAAGGTACCATGGGACAAGAGAAAGTACCAGCGCAACCCGAAAGGAAACAAGGTTCCCTATATTCACTCGGAAAAGGCAATCAAATAAAAAAACACCTGGACAACATTGATATCTCTAACGGTTTGGCATGGACAGAAGACAACAAAACAATGTACTACATTGATTCATTTCCCAGAAAATTATATGCCTTTGACTTTGATATACAAGAGGGCAAAATCAGTAAGTTGATATTGATGTTTTTTTTACAACCGCTTGCGTCTTTCCTATATTTTCCTCATATTTCATTTCTCATTAAATCATAGAGTGAATATCGGGTTTAGTTCTAATTAGTTACTGTCATCTGGCAAAATTGTAAATTATACTTTATCCTAATACCCACAACGGTTGTCCAACAGTATGAAATATGTGACACCGTCTCCAGTAAAATAATGTATCCCCGACACCGCCTTGGTGTTTGAACTTCAAAGCTGTTGTTTTTAAATGAAAAGTGAAACTTTTTTTCTTTCTTTGTCTTACTACTCAGGTAATCAGAGAGTAGCTGTGGATTTTGAGAAGGAGCCAAAAGATGTTTGGGGATACCCTGATGGTATGTGCATCGACACACAAGGAAAACTATGGGTAGCCTGCTACAGTGTTGGAAAAGTCATTTGTTTCGATCCACAGACAGGTACAAAATTGTCATCTTTTATTTATCTGCAGCTGCTCCCTTTCATTCTCTGCGTTTATGGTTCCACCAGTGAAGCTTGAAATTAGATAAGCTTTCAGAAATAAATATTTTCAGGAACTGATCTGCAAACAATAAAGTTTCCAGCTTCACGAATAACTTCGTGTTGCTTTGGTGGAGAAAATATGGATGAACTGTACGTGACAAGTGGTAAATTTGGCGCTTCAGAAGAGGAAATACAGCGAGAGCCTTTAGCCGGTTCAGTGTTTAAGGCTACAGGACTAGGTGTGAAGGGAAAAGCGGCACCAGTATTTGAAGATTAAGCTTTTCCCGGTACATTCCTTTGCCATAATTGAACTCATCCTAAAAACATATCGCGTTGACACATTTTGTAATTCAGCTGGGAAAGGCTTTATCTTGGTGAAACTTGTTAAAGTCGCCGAAATAAAAGGGTGAAGATCAGAACTCTTTACATTTCAGTATTTTTCAGTAAAAAATACGCTGGTTGTGCTATCCTTTAACCCCCCCCCCCCCAAAAAAATCAACTTTAGAGATGCAAAGGCCATTTTGGACCAGAGAAAATGGCTAAAGCAATGCTGACTGGCAACTTTTACATATTAAGTGTGTCGGTAATATTTGGGTTGTGATGGATGTACATATGTACTACATCTAAGCTCACATTTAGAGCGTCAACATTTGTGATGATTCAGATACTTTTGGGAGACATTTGATCAGTATGTCCCGATTCCACCTGTCCTAAATGCCATCAAAACTACTTGAGAGATTTGGCCAGATTTGTCAATAGATGTCTGAAATTGGCCCCAGAAAAGAAATTCTTCTGAAATTATATCAATAAAGTCTGTGAGAAATTTGTCGGAATACTACTATACTATATTTGGCCAAGGCGTTAAAATATATTTGAATTTGGTCCCTGTCGGACTGCCAACCTTATCATTGTGAGAAAGTCGCAAAAAAGAAATTTATTTATATTGTGATGGCAATGCAAATACAGAGAATGAAACCAAAAACCTAGACCAGCATAGGCACGCATATACTGAGCAAATGAAAATGATATGATGGTTTTGCAAATATTTTAACGTTTACGCGAAAAAATCTGGGATCCGTTATCGTGCAGTGAGACCTTCGCTCCCATACTTCTGTGGTCTGCTATTGTAACAAGAGGCCGCTCGCGGGGTAGCGAATCGAACCCTGATCCTGTCCGGGAGGAGACGGTACCCCAGACAAGACCAGGGCGTGCCCTCTCCCCCAGACAAGACTAGGGGTACCCCTTCCCCCACAAACAGTACTAGGGGTACCCCCTCTCCTTGGACAGGAATAGGGGGTAACCCTTTCCCCAGACAAGACTAAGAGTATCCCTCCCCCCCCCCCGCCGGAAAGGACCAGGAGTACCCCCTCCCCTTTCCCCAGACAGGACATGCCCGGACAGTACCAGCGGGTACCCCCGCCCTTGTGGACAGACAGACAGCAGTGAAAACACTACCTTCCCGTATCCTTCGGAATGCAGGTGGTAGATGTAGAAATGTATTGGGAACTTCCCAGCTGCAGTACAGATGTAATCGGTTGCATGTATGTAACAAAGGAGCAGAGAACATGGAGAGTCTTCAAGCTATAATCTTTGCACTGTGACTGTGTGTTAAAACTAATTGAAAATTCTTATCTTTGATTTAATCATGTACTCGACATTAAATGTTTTTTGCTCCGAGTTCAAGTCAAACAATTTACATCAGTGTCTAGATTGATCGTTCCGCAATACTAAGCGTCCTATATACATAAGCACAAATTAGTGTTCCCATTTCCCTTTCTTTGCACACGTACAAAATAAAATGTCAGTGTCTGTTATTGTTAAGAACGCAGCTGCAACCATTGGAGAGGGTCCCCATTGGGACCCTGCTTCCCAAAGCCTGTACTATGTAGACATCAACACTGGAGACATTCACAAATGAGACTCACAAACTGGAGAAGATACCAAAGTACATTTGGGTAAGTTGGCTTAGTCGTCAGTTACGTGCATTGGTGCCACACTACATTTGTATTTTTGTCAGGAAAAACGTAACTTTGAAAGTTTTAAAAACTCACCAAGTCTTCCAGATGGCACAGTTGGATTTGTTGTACCAAAACAGTCTGGAGGTTTTGTTGTTGGGCTTGGTCAAACTATTTCTGAATTTCGCTGGGGAAAGGATGAACACAAGATCTTGGCTGAAGTGGACCAGGGAAAAGAAACCCGATTGAACGACGCAAAATGCGATTCTTTAGGACGGTTGTGGTGCGGTATGTTTTGACGATATTTTAAAGATACTGGGCAAAGGGGCCGTGTCCACATTGGCTGAGCTCCTCTTCCTTGTATTGGCTGCTTTCTCCCTATTTTCTAAATTTTTGATCTCCGTTCTTAATTTTTTTCACTTTGATCAACAATAGCATTAATATTCATTTCATGTGGCCGCGTCGACCAGTAGCAGGTGGCGCTAACCATATTTTACGCCAAAAAACACAACGCATGACCTTAAAAACAAGAATGCTTACCAGCATTGTGCCGCACTTCATCTGATTATGTGATTTAATTTAACCATAATTTGACTTTAGGTAGGTGGATGAAGAGATATATTGACTAAGATTTTAAGACAGCGAATGAGATGAAACAATATGGAGATGAAGAGTGAGATGCAATATGTAGGGGGTTCCGTAAATGTATCAAATCTGCAGAGAAACAAGTCTGGTCGTGGGGGGTAGGGGAAGATTGGGTGGGGGTGGGGGGGGGGGGGTGTCAGAAAACCAAAGTTGCGCAAAATGTCTCAAAATAAATTGTGGTTTTGGAATTTTTGAAATCTGACAGTTTTGAATTTTTTAAAATTACCACAAACAGATAGACACCGTAGTGACCAGTAAGTCGCGACACAAAAATTGGTCCATAGGGAGGCGCACACTAAATTCGCCACATTGGCCGATTTGTGGCTCAAAACAGAAATGATAAAAGAGTTTGTATATTCAATATAGGCACCATGAGCAGTGCTAAGGCCCGCGCACTACGAATACCCAAAACCGGGAGCTTATTTTCCTTTGACAAGGACCACTCGGTCAAAAAGCAACTTGGGGATGTGGATATATCTAATGGTTTGGCGTGGACAAAGGACAACAGTATAATGTATTACATAGACACAGTTCCGGGCAAAGTTTATGCTTTTGACTTCGATCTGAATGGTGGAAAAATAAGCTTATTGAAACAAACCCTTCCTGTTCATACCCAAAATATCTTGGAAAATAATGATGGTTGCACGGGGCTCCGGCTATTATTTTAGGTAACCAGCGGACCACAGTAGATTTTTCGAACATGGGAGAGGTGAGGCCTGATGGAATGTGTATTGATAATGAAGACAAACTGTGGGTTGCGTGTCTTCGAGGTTCCAAAGTTGCTTGCTTTGACCCAGAAACAGGTAAAAAGTAATCTTTTGTCAGACCATGAACCACCTGACTCGCACCACCCATCTACCATGAGCCACCTGACCCGACCCCTGGCTAGGGCTAGTCTACACTGATTATAGGGACGGGGCCGAGGTCGGTATGTCTCGTAGTAGTGTTCATGCGATGTCTTTCTTGTTGAGTGTGTCGTATCGTTAAGTCCATTCATTGTGTCATTGAGGACAGACAGATTCTTGTATTTTTAGTATGCATGATTTCTCATGGTTCTGAAATACGTAATTGCCAACAGATGTCCACATTTTATCACTTAAAGTTCACTTTTTCAGGGAAGGAAATACATAGCGTTCAGTTTCCAACATCAATGATAACTTCTTGCTGTTTCGGCGGGTTAAATATGGATGAATTATACGTAACAAGTATGTGCAAGGGAGCAGCGGAGGACGCATCACTATTGGAGAGAGAACCTTTGGCTGGTTCGGTGTTCAAAGTTACTGGACTGGGAGTGAGTGGGCCCGAGGCCCCAGTCTTCCAAGATTAATTGCACGAGCAATGAATTGTCTTTCGAATGGAATTCGATAAGACTAAGTGGTCCTGCCCATGGAATAGTGACCAAAACTGTACACAAAACTC
>JBCAUG010031698.1:0-10233 GCA_038406175.1 Haplosyllis leylae
TAAAATATACATTGTGTTATGATGGTGCAAAAAATGACAAGTAACAAAAAATAACGTTGGCGTACGAAAGAGTTAAGGTGGTTAGTTTCAGTCCAATTTATTATCCGGTCGGGAGTTTGAAATTGTTGCAAAATGTCCTGGAAAAATAAGAAAGAATCCAGTGTCAATACTGATATTTAGAAATATTTCTAATAACTAAACCTGGAAGCTGCGATGTAATTCTATATTTTGTCGGCGACGAAATTTGAATATGTGGCTCTTGATGACTTTTTTGCTGTGCCTTCTACATCTGATTGGTCTGTATACTTTCGGAATATGGAAACAGAGAAAACGGTTCACTCAAACATAATTGTCAATTTATTCACGTTCTCGCAAAGGAACTTCTTCTGAAACTTCAGAAGAACATGGTTTTTGATTGGAATTTAATGTCTCAATCAAAAATCTTCGTTGTACTTCAAAATGTTATATGAAATGTTGTTTCATGCATAGAATCGACAGCAAAATTAATGAGCTAGTTTTTATGGAAAAGGTAGCGACCAGGTTTTATTGATTGTATTTCGAAATACTCGGGAAATGTGCAGTAAATGAAATATCTAAATGATAGACCACATGTTTTGTTATTGATTGCTGTTATTGAAGGTCCTTTATTACGAAGAATATGCACTTAGTTGCCACGTTTCAAGTGCACAAGGGGAACATTCTACGGGAAAATAATTTTACGTCCGCCATGTTCTCATTTTAATAAATGATGATCATTTTTTTTCTCGATTTACAGTCAGCACTTCTGGTGACACTGGTGGTGACACTTGTTATCAACATCTTATTCATTCTGGACACGTCAAAGAAACTTCAAGATGAACCAGCCAGAGCTGCAAGTAAGTTCAACTACACTTTACTTTTTTGTTTTGAGACGCACTTAAGTTTGAAGTGAAATGTGAAGAAGTTAAATTTGAAGTGAAATGAGAAGGAAATCTTTAACTGTAGTTAACAATGGATCCTATCAAATAGCATAGAATCGTTCCACAAAAAAGTCGACATTGAACACAATCTTCTGCATAAAGAAGCAAGCACCTTGATGCAAATGGAATAAGAAGCAATTTGATCAAACTGTAGGTGTCAAGTTTTGAAACTAAATTTTGTTTGAAAATGGCATCGTGAAATGTCACTTCGTATCGGGTGAAAAGATTTTGCGTAATAACTCCCACATTTCCGTTTCATTAATTTCACCAAACTTTGTGCAACAATTGTGTATATGGCAAATATGGAAGAGAACTTTTATTTGCCAGAAAAGAGGAGGGAAGTTCGTGGAAAATGAACTTCCTCTGTCGATTTTAGCTATAGGGAACTGATGCTGAAGGTTTTCCAGATATTTGACATTTTTAAATAAAACAATTATTGTGAAACATTCCTCTGAAAGAAAATTTAATACTTTGACATAAATGTTTGCGGAAAATGTACATAAATCCATCAGGCCATTTTTGTACCCAAATTAGGTTCGTAGTTGTATCGGATAACGTCAAAGCGACAGACACTTGAACAGATCAAACGTGAAGTAGAAAGAGATGTGTTTATCACAAAAACGCAAAATATCTTGTGGTTTATAAAACATATGACTATTTACATGTCTTTCATGTGTAATCGTGGGGATGATCTATGATCAGTGAGTTCCGATGGAAACAAATAAGTGATTAAGCACTTGCTCTTGCAGCAAGATCTGTAACGCACCAGTGTTTTTGAATCGACACAAATGTTTTCTTCTAAACATTATTTTGTTGGTGAAAGATTCTGTTCCTCGTTGAATATAATTATTTCTCATCTAAATTATTGATATTCGTGATGAAAGTAATTATTTGAGCCAAATTTATGTTCCTCTGTTGAAGCAGTAATTGACAAATATTGGTTATATTGGATGAAAAAGTGGCAATTTCTGGCATCATAATTGACTGCTTGATTTACAGTAACCACAGCTGATAAATAATGTTGGTTTCAGCGGTGGATAGAAGGGTCTTAATTACGTAAAGTAATTGTACTCTCGAGACATATATTTTCAATGATTCATTGACTTTTAGTTCAGCTTATCAGACTTGGGTTTCATTATCGTTTCAATCATTCCCAGTGCAGCAGGCGATTTCAAGAAAAAAGTAAAAGGCACGCATTCGTGATGAAAAACCGCTTGGAAACCTATTTCAAATCTAGAGGATAGACATTAGTCCATCTGGAAAAGTTTCTAGGAAATTGCTCTTTGCATGCGAGAAATTTCTTCTTTAATAATCCCCCACTCTACTGTGGTACCGTGGTGGCTTCTTTGGGAAAAATCTTTTGCATTGGAATCGTGCAATGGAAGTCACGCAGAGTCGTATTCCTGGATGAGTCTGCCGAGGCTGTTTTTGAAGGTGCTTATTTTCTTTGAAACGAAGAGTAAGAAACATTAACTTTCAATTTGAGTACTTGGAAAGAATGAAAATGCCAGCTGAAAGGGAAATTTAATCGATGATTGTAAGAAATATTTCCTTTGGCAAAGAAATCTTTAATTGTTTTTAAAAAAAATTACAATGCAAAATTATGCTAAGTTATGTACATATTCAGTAAAAATATTGATAATGTGTACAAATTGCCTGCATTTGTGTTAATAAAACGCATATATGCATTGCTTTTATATTAGAAAGAGATAATATTTCATATCAAGGTGATTTAAATTAATTTTATGGTAATTTGCTTAATTTAGTAGGATGATTGATATGTAATCTGACCAAACCTTTGAATCGTTTCAGATTTGTTTGATAAGTTAATTTGAGAAAATAATATGAAACCAACAAAGGTCCATATTAAAATTGGTCTGATGAGAGACAGAGAAAAAAATCACAAATTCCATGTGGTTAAACATGCCAGGACAATACAGATGTAAACATCCCGATTACGTTTTTTAGGGTTTTTTTTGGAAGACAAAGCCAGGGTACGTTTCTCACTTGCATGCTTTATGGTGTATGTGCAATGTATTCCTCAGATTTACCTCTGGTGGAACACCTACTGACCTCTTGGTGGCCAGCATGAGCCTTTTGGATCCACGTACTTGCAGATCATGTATCCACAAACATTGGTGGGGATTCGAACCCATGACCGAGTGGACCGCAGCACAACGTTCTTAACCATTCGAGCGTCCCGATTACTTAGGAATATGAAATTTATATGGCAGAGATTGGATTGTTAGAAATGAAGGAACGATTGACAAGCGGCAGAAATGATAGCAACTACGTGAAACAATCACACGTGCCATTCCATTTTAAGTGTCGTTAAATTGTGTCCTCTTCTGCAGAAAGACACCTATTCGACCTGTTCTGAATGAGGTTTATCAGACTGCTTAACTCATTATGTCTCCTACTACACCAACGATGAGGCTTTGTACCCTAGCGGCTCAATTCTACTCTGGAAAGTGAAAAAATGATTATCCATTTTGCACTGGAACAAACAGAAGTTTTTAGCAGGAAAAAACCTGATGTCGTAAGATTTAGGGAATGTGCCTTGGCACTTCTATGATAAGTAGACCTACTTTAAGCTGCAGCCATTGGTGGGAATTTGTTTACATAGAATGCTTCCATGACATCACTTTATGTGCCAGCATTGCAATGTTCAAGAGAACGGTGCAATGTCATATTTAATCCTTTAGTGTGGCCACTGATACCCTATTTTAGACTTTTAGCAAAGTTTGTTCTGGATTTCAAAGTTAAGCTAGATCCCTTGCTTGTGTACTTTACTGCCTGTGTTGAGGATTCCTCAGGATTTTGGCAGTGTAGCAGTCTGATACCTTTTCCCACTTACTTTTTCCAGTAGTTTGAAGGCCGATACTGGATACGACAAATGTCATTGCAATTCTTTCAATAAAATGTCAGACTTTGCACAATGCACTGATAGGTACCCCAACTCAATCACTAAGCTGACTCTAAACGGGCCAGCAATGACTTCCAAGAATTCAATGAAGAAGAGGATTTAGAAATGGGAAGAGTTTTTTCAAGAGAAAATCACTATATGCTTCTTTTTAGGAATGTGCTTGATATCTTCACTATAACCTGGTCTCAAATTAAATAAGTTTCCTCCAAAGGAGACCTTGTATATCCTCATTTACATGTGCTACAAACGATTTCCCCTGACATTAGAATCATCATATATGGCAATCAAAAATGCCTTTAGTTTCCGTATGGTGTTCTTGCACATGGAAACGAATATGCCTCAAGAGGACAGTAATTAGGGGAAGTTATGGTGAAGCTTTTGTTTCTGTAATCCAGCATGTAGTTGCAAATGAGGTGGTGTCTATTTTAGTTAAAGCAAATTTACGTAGTGTTTTTTAGTATTTCTGGCAGGACCTAACACTTGTTGTGAGCTTTTCTTTCAAACGAAAATCATGTGTATCGTTTAGCAAAGTCGCCATAGATATCCACAATTCACATCTTACGAGTTGGTTTTGATGATATTTGTCCTGGTTAGTTTATAATTAAAATATTTATACATGCAATTGACAAACATCGGATAAAGTTTACCTTGAGTTTGTCTTCTTCCAAGAAATGTGTTCATTTCTTTTTCCTAGAAAAGCACAAACTATACATCTAGTCTGGCCGAGGGTTTTTGCCTTATCTGCCACATTACCATTCATTTTCAAAGACACTTACATACACGTAAACCTATTGACCTGACTACTAAACCAGCTCGTAAGAAACCAGACTTCCATCCATACAGGCTTATTTGAGACCCTCGACACTCCCTGCAAATTGAAGTCAACAGGCAAATTGGACAACTGGCCTTGAGGCATTGATTCGAACTTTACATAGGAAAATGTTGTTTGGTTTGTATTATTCTTTCATTGTGGTTCCCTGGAACAAATTGGTAGGTGGTCGATACATATTCAGGAATATATCGTCGAATAAGATGGAATGCAGACCAAGTTCTGGAGCTTTATGGTCTTTGTTAACCATGCTTTGGCCTGATGAGAGGTTTCAATTTTCACAGCATCCCCTGTGTTTCAAAATTGCCAAGCATTGACTCTTATACAAACAGAAAATTGTTTTTGAAAAGGTAAACTCGTTTTAGCAATTTAAAATCCCGACTCCTGTTTCTTGTATACTTAATGGAATAACTGGTTGAGGCTGAAAATCAATAATTTTGGGAAGTTTTTGGAAAAGGAAAAGTAATTGGTGAATCATAGAAGCTTTTATAGTGAAAACAAGAAAAGCAATGACAGAGTTTATTTTGTAGTGTCTGATGACAGCTTCGTAACTGATTCTCTTATATTTTTTGACATAAGAACTTGTTTCTTAACTATTTTTCTGTGAGATGCCTTTGTTTCAAGTACCGAATTTACGTATCCGTTCTCATAGTTGGAGTTTGTATTATTAATGAGTCTCCCTAGGTGTGCAGAAGGGTATTTTGTACATCTATTTGTAACTGCAAGCAATTGAGCGGAAAAATGAATTTAGTGACTTGTCAACTTGTACTAGATTTTTCAACTTCAAACGATACTTCTCTCGAAATCAGTGTCCTAATTTGTCTTGTTATGAAAGGGTTAGCCTAGAGTGGCCATCCTGAGGTTGGATAGGATTTCATTTGTCTGGAGAAGGAAAACTTGTGTTCAGAAATTAGGTTTCCACACAATTCTTTCGCTCTCCTGGGACCTACAAATAACGTATTCTACACTTTGTGACTTTGCGTCTGAAATAAGACACCCAGTATGTTTATTTCTTATCTGTGACTGAAACAGAAAAGGTGATTCTTTTCCTGCTTCCCCGCATATTGTGTTTTTCTTTGTTTTGGATGAATCAAAGCTTTACTTCTAAGACGTACACACGTTGGTGAAATGTTTCAAGGTGACTTGTTCTTACTTGAGTCATACAGGTATGAAGTAGTTCCAACAGATAATTTTTGTCGCTGATGTGAACTCTCAAGATTAACTTAATGAAATAACTGGTTTGTGAACACTGGATTTCCAACTATATCCAGCAGCACAAATTATGCCTTCCTTGGTGCTTTCCAGTGTGGTACTACCCTCGCCTGGTCCACTTTCCATTACTATTCAGTAGAGTGTTACTTAAAAGATTTTGCACAAGTATGATTCGACACAACTATCAGACAACCAGAACGATTTCAGCTGACAAGAGACCAGAAACGTAATTTCAAATGAAAACCAGTGTATTTTTCTCTCGCCACAGATCCCGCAGTGGTGCATCCTGTAGATGAACAGAACGAGGGACCTGGTCGGGCCATCAAGGTGGCTGAAGAGTTGCCGACCATGTTAGAGGTGGAGATCCTCTCCAGCAAGTCAAAAGTTTCAGCCACAGTGGATGGAGCAACGGTGAGTACATTTATTTATAAACTGATGTTCATTTAGCTGTAACCATCCGTCTTCTTTGAAGACCACTGTATGTATTAAACTTTACTATGATGACGCTTGAATGTTCTCAACGGTATTTTGGTAAAATTTGGTAAATATACAGAAATATACTAATAGCGAAGGACTTGATAGTAAATGTCGTAAAATGTGTTTGTAGATATTGGATGATGGGGAAGACGACGAAAAGGGTCGTGGTATCCACGTGCTCGTGCTGAACCAACATACGGTAAGTCCGCTTTACAATGAATTCTTTACCCTTTTCTCTGCACCTTGCTGTGTGAAATTGTGACCAAGGTGTTTTTGTTGTTTGAAATTTACCGAATAAGGTTCACTGGAAATTGGAACAAGAGAATCTGGAAAGCTGTGAAGACAGTGCGTGAAGACATAATATGCGACAACAGTGAACGTATTGATATTTTGTTGTTCTCTTAGCTATTTAACTGTCAGAAATATTATGCATGGCGCTATTAAAGGATCAGTTTCAGAGTTTATAACTTTTAGTGAGCTTCCCGAGTAAATATTTCAAGACACGGTTACTGTAGATACACACGTAACAGAAGGGAAAACGCGATACATCAAATTGCTTGTTGTATCATCATTTTCAAACAAAATGAACAAATCCATGTGACAAGACATTTTGGCGAGAACATTGTTCCTGAAAAATTCGAACAGTATTCAAAGATCGGAACAATCGCTGAAGAACTGATGAAGAAGTTAAGAGAAGAAGAGCTTTAAAGAACGATATTAATAATGTAACGACTGTCACAAAACATTGATTTGAGGATTGAAGCGTTGATTGTTCGTGATGGAACTCAATTTCGCAGATTACTTAATTCAATCAAAATTCAAGACGAAAAGGACATGATGTCTGAGATTTGTCATGTGTGTCGCCTTTGATTTTCATTTGTTTTTTGGGGAAATGCGTTTTGCAGTGAACCAGAATAAAGGAAGTTTAACAGGAAAAGCGAGAAAAAAGAAATTGATAAATAACTACTCCAGGATACATCGTTTCTTTGCAGTTTTGTTAACAAAAGTTTAAGTGTAATATGTGAAATTTAGAAGACTTTACACAAATCTACTGTTTGTTCACACAATACTGCTGTTCGATTTCTCATCTTTTATATTAGCCGGATAAAATCGATGACTTCATAAAGTTGGACAAAGTCTTAGGAATCAGCGTGGATTGATAGAAATGAATAACGAGTTGAGGAGGGCTGAATATTTTTACTGTCCTGGCCCTAATTGTCTTTATTTCAAGGGGGGCCATTAGCCTTGTGACATGAGCAGTGGCTTGTAGGATGGACATGTATTATTAAGCTTTGTTTTCCAGTTCAAACATATTGTTTAAAATTTGATCACCGTAATAAAATTTCGCTGAAAAGCAGTTGACTTGAAATTATGAAACTCAATACCATTTAAGCAAACTGAGTAACTTTTATCTACATGCCATTTAAATGCAGATTTTAGATGGATATCAGAAATGAAAGATTGACATATTTCATGATGTCTCCTCTAACATGTTGCATGATTCCTTCTATTTTGACAAAAAAGCTTTGCAACTTTTAAAGCCTGCAATTTTCATTGCACAAAACTGTGGATTTCATAAGCCAAATATCCCAAGGGTATGACCGCTTTTACCTTCGAAGTAGTCTTCCATAATAGACTGGCTATCGATTTGTAATTCGTATTTTAATCACACCATGTTCGTGAATAGAAGGAGCAGGCAATTAACTTGGAAAATAAATAATAATAGATGATGCAAAACGAGGTAATGAGTACTACGGGGATGTAGGGAAACTGGGCATTGAACGTATCAACTGCGCTTGTGTTTACTTACACCTAATAGCGTTTGCGCTGGTTCAGTTAAAACATTTTAATAGAAATATATCGATCAAAAATCAAGTTATTAGTGTAAAATTACGAAGGGCGAAAGATCATCCAAAAACATGTCTTTGTCAGCAAACTGAGTTAAGTGAGTTAAAAATTTGCTAAAACATGAATCATTGGAATGTCGATGCTCAAGAACTGCTGTTTTGATTCTTTATGAATACCGTATTTGTATTCATATGTTTTGACACTTCACCGTGGCTTTGAAACGTAGCTTTAAAAAATGATAAGGAAAATACAGACAGACAGCATTGAATTGCCTTTGAAATTACCTGAGTTACTTGATCATATTGGTTATTTAATTTGGATTGTGGTCTTGCATGATACGAATTCAGTCTTTAATTTTCCTGCCATGGAAGGGCAGCAATACTCATAAAATACCTTTAAGAGGTAGTTAGTGTGAAGTTGATTCCTTCTTTCTATCACATACAAAATACCAAAGAACTGCAATAAGTAATACAGTGCCAAAATTGTGATTTATTGTAGTTTCCTCAGATGATTAGAATCAAAGTGGAAAATTACTTCAGCTGGGTGCTGATAAGACAAAATACCAGTGATATTTGTATCGACTCAGTACAATTTTAGATTCTTCATGAAATTGAAAGAGTTGACATTGATTTTATGTGCCAAGTAGCTTTACGAAAATCCTGTATGAGACTCAAACTTGTATTTTTATTTTGGTGTGTGTGCCAGGGGCGACACATTCATGTTATGCCCATCAATAGACATTCACTACTCGTCATTGATTTGTATAATCCGCAGATGAGACATCACTGTTTGCTTACGCAAGCGAAAAGTTCAATACTCATATTTCGTTGAATTTATTTCAATGATTTTGGCTCGAGAAAATATGCTTTCCTGCCAAATTTTACCGAACACTAATGAAAAATGTACAATGTGTCGGAAATTAAAGTGTTTACGTTATTGTACTTCTGTACTAGTAGAGTCAACTACAATCTACTGGAAATAATCGCAAAGAAAACGAGCTTCATTAATTTTTTTTAAATGATACTTTCATGAGAATATATATTTGGAAGACTTTTTACAGTAAAAATTAATAGAGACACATGTACCACACAACAGACTTAATCGCCTTGTCGCTCCTAATGGAATCAAATGAGATAACTTCAAGTTACCAATTGTAATGATTTTTTAACGCCACACAAAGCGACAAAATGGTCAATAATTCTTCCCTTGACTGTAGTATAACTGAATAAGCACTACCTCTGATGATATATTTTATTCTTTCTCAATGCTGCGTGTTTTGTAATTCTTACTACACAATATTGATCTTACTCTCTCTTTTACATGTGTGGAACGGTGAGTATATTTTGCCTTCTTCCTCCCTAAATCTGGGATAGACATTTCCGCAGCACGAAGTGTACAACGGCTTGTCTTTCATCTTGGAAATTGCATTAATGACAAGTAACATGTAAGGGTGGTTGTGCGTGTTATTGGCAAATCTTCAATTTTCTCTTTTAGGAATCGCTAACCATTCGTTTCTGTTGGGAAAGTTTGCGAGGGAATGTTCAATTCTTAATGAGGAATTTCTGTATTTGATTCTGGTAAGGGTAGTTAACATGCTGGAGATTTTTAACATTTTAGAAGGATCATTTGGAACGTAATAAGTCCAACACTTAATTGCCTTTGTGCAGTTTATTTAAATAGGACTGTGGGCAAACCTGTGTTAGTAATCGATATTTTTTAAAGAATTGAACTAGTGCCGGCAAACTAAGAGCCAGGTCTTTTTTCTGTCCTTAAGCTGAGTTACAACAAGTAGTTGTTAGCGATATACAGATGGCCTTATTGTTCAATATAAAAGTAGAGATGAGCACATGGATTATGATATGTATTGTACTATTTGAACTTACTCACCGTAGTCAGCAGCTGCTCATTAGTCTCCGCAAGGAGACTATCTGTGATGCACTCACTACTACTGGGTGGATATTTTTTGGTCAAATTTTGCCCAT